>CM067531.1:3137500-3150000 GCA_034509925.1 Hirudinaria manillensis | reverse complement strand
GGACGGGTGGATGGACGGAAATGTGGATGGGTAGATGGGCGGATGGATGGATGGATGGGTGGATGGATGGATGGAAGGACGGATGGATGGATGGAAGGACGGATGGATGGAAACATTTTCACTTCGCCTGGATAAATCGAAAATCGTTTGGAATTAAAACTTGTTAGACTTTTCCTGGACATGGATGAAGTCCCAGGTGACGTGAGTTAATAGAAATGAAGTTTTAAAATTATATTTAAGAGCGTTTTTTTTTTAAATATTATGGGATAATCATTTTAAATTAGAAAAAAAAAATAATGACTTACAAATTATTAAAAGAAAATAATTTACAAATTACTAAAAGAATGTAATTTACAAATATCGCAGAGAAATCGTTCGGAAATGAATTGCATTCAGTGTCAGGCATAACAGATTAAGTCCCAATAACATAACCTGAGCGGAGAACATTAAATTAAATATTTTTATTAATTAATGTTAATAATTAATGTAATAATTTTGCAAATAAAAAAATATTCCATTAAGGAGTCATTAGTTGAAATAAATTACTCGACAAAGAAAAATGACGCCGGTCATTAACAACATTTCTCGTTAGGAAAAGAAGCCATGTCATCCTCGCATGCATCCATCCATCATCTTGGATGTCCGGGATGTACTTTCATCTTTTAATCCGTCCATCCACGAAATCCCTGCTTTCTCATTTATCCGTTAATCCATCCAATTATCCATTTATCTGTTCGAGCATTCATCCGTCCGTCCGTCCATCCATCCATCCATCCATCCATCCATCCATCCATCCATCCGTCCGTCCGTCCATCCATCCATCCATCCATCCATCCATCCATCCATCCATCCATCCATCCATCCATTCATCCATCCATCCATCCATCCATCCGTCCATCCATCCATCCGTCCGCACGTCCTTCTTGTTCGTACATTAATTTATCCTTGCATCTATCCATCATTGCGCTCACCCATCCATGCATGCATTCATCCGCGCATCCATCCATCCCTCATTGGTACTACACGGATGCAGATGGACCTCCAGTGGAAAGATCCGGAATAAATTCAGTCATTCATCAACTCCGCTGAAGAAATGTCTCTCGTTAAAATCTTACAACCCGAATAAATATAAATAAATTATCAATTGACTCCACCCCGTTCAATGTTTTATAAATGAGTGTCGGATGGCGCCTCATGAATTATGAATGATTTGATGAATATTTATGAGGCGCACAACAATGGAACCATATCTCCTTGGGAAGTCTAGGTGCTTGGAAAGGCTTTCCGGTATCGGCGGCATTTTCCCAGGATTAACTCCAACGTTCACAAGTCTGGATCGTGTAGTATTAATAAGCCTGGATTGAATAACAATAAGTCTGAATAACAGCACATCGTATTGTTTTAATAATGAAATTAATTTTTATTTACGGTTGGAGTAATTGACAACATATTCTGCGAGTTAACTTCTCTCTCTTGGATTAGTAAAACCAGTGGAATTAATGTTAGTATTTAATTTATTTTTCAATTAATTTACATAATTTATTCATTATTTAATTTATTCTTCAATTAAGTTAACATAATTTATTCACTTCACTTTCCTTTGCATAAATTAAAAGCAAACAAACAATGAATTGCAATGAATTTGTTGCTACTGTCGATTTGTCGCCATGACAGGTGAATGTCATTAATGAGATGCTAATACATAACTATAATATAAAATATACAATATATAATTATAATACTCCTATTATTTTAATTATTATTACATTATAATTTTTATTATAAAATTAATAAAAAAATGATTAAATTAATCAAATTAGTGGTGTCGATAAAACTAAGAATAATAGAAACAGGGACCAAGCAAATCATATGCTTCAATACGGGCACAAAGAGCATCAACCAATCTTTCAATCATGTTTCAATCACGTCTCAACCAAAAGCTCATTCAATCATTCAATCACGTTTCAATCAAAAGCTCATCCAATCATTCAATCGTTCAATCACGTCTCAATCAAACCGGTCTCGTTTCAACCCGCGACATTGCAATAGAAATGTCCTGACTTCAGCCATTTGTCGGCCTCAATCCTTCATGTTTTTTTCCCTTTTTTTCCTTTTTTTTGCATTTATCGAAAAAATCGACAAGAATTACATTTGGTTTCTCGGCGCAGGATTCGATTTTTCACTTCCTTTTCTCTACGTTTCGGAATTTCCGTCGGAAATGTTTTTACGAAATAAATAATTTATTTCGAACTATTATTTATTATTTAATATTGTTTCTAATGTAAATAAATATATAATATTTATATCTAGATCTCTAATAATAATGATAATGATAATAATAATGATAATAATAATAATACTGATAATGATAATAATAATAATAATAATAATAATAATAATTATATGACATAATGAACAAACAAAAAAAAGCAGTGCTTATGGACCCGGCTTGTACGACACGCAATATGTCGGAACGTGAATTGAACTTCAGCAAGGATTATTTCTTTTGTCAGAAAAATTTTCCTTTTGTCGATCGTTTGAAATCGATCCAAGCTGCGCAGTCTGCGTTTTAAAATTATTAAAATTATTTATTATGAATAATGCTGTTATTATTATTATTATTATTATTATTATTAAATGTAAATTTTTATTTATAAAAAATGACGTTCAATTCAAGAAAGTATTTAATTATAAATGATATTTTACTTACCATAAAAATGATGTCTTTTATTCATTTTGTTCATTTTAAATCGATTATAATTGTTTATTTAGTGCAATAAACAAATAAATGTTTTATATTATATAAGCAGCGGGAAATATTTATTATTTACGGTTGATCTAAGAAGATCTAAAGCTATTGAAAGTTCAGAAAATAAGAAGTAGATGCTGTTGGATGAACACCCTTAGTGTAATACGTGTCCTGAATGAATGAAGGGAACAGACTTTTCTCTGGGGAGGATGACCCAACCATCCCCCACCTCGGCTCGACCCATGCACCCCATGGGACTGCAATTTCAGTACTGCAAAATAGAAACAAGTCTGCCTCGCTCTGGGATTTAAAAAAATATTTTTCTCGAATACTTTGTTTTTACCCTCAAAAAAAAAATACTTGAAATCCAGATGAGACATTTTCAGCTTTGTTTTTTCTTTGTTTTGATATCTATTTTACTGTCATCATGAATATTGTTGTTGCTGTTGTTGCTATATGTCATTATTGCTGTTGATGTCTATTTGTATATATATGTCGTTGTTGCTGTATGCATTGTTGTTGCTGCTGCTGATGATGATAATGATTGTGTTGTTGTTGTTGCTGTTGTTGCTGGTCATTACGTTTTCCTGTCGGAACGAACATCAGCCCCAATGAACTGCATGTCGGAAGTTCATAATTCTCGTCACAAGGGACATTTTCCACCGACGACGGTTTACTTTTCTGGAAAATAATAATAAATTTTTTTTTTTAAATATTTTTTTAATCTGAAGAATTTCTCTGAAGAAATTCTGAGAGAAATTTTTAAAAGTATTTTGTCAGAAATTGCACGAAATTAAGGGTCACAAAAGAGGATTTAAAATGAGAGAGAATTGCATTTTTCATTGCAATTTAGGCTCAGAAGAGAAAAACTGGAACATCTTAGAAACATGAATTTGCTGAAAAAATAAGAGGATATGTTTTTTCGCAGATGTAATTCCATTGTCATTCCGTCCATCCATCCATCCATCCATCCATCCATCCATCCATCCATCCATCCATCCATCCATCCATCCATCCATCCATCCATCCATCCATCCATCCATCCATCCATCCATCCATCCATCCATCCATCCATCCATCCATCCATCCATCCATCCATCCATCCATCCATCCATCCATCCCTCGTGGAAGTAGGTTTCCAAAAACGTTTCATTTTTCATTCCATTGTAATGAACCTTGCAGCTGTTAACACAACAATCCATGCAGGCGTCGTGTGCATGGTGCATTGATCGCTTCAATTCACAATGATGATGACGATGGAGGTGATTACCAGGTATTAAAATGATAATAATGATGAATGCATGTGATAATGGTGATCGTTGTTATTTTTAAAATTTTGGTTGAAGTAATTATATGTGATTTATAAATTAAAATCGATATTTTTGTAAAAAAAAGTCACTAAATTAATAATCACTGCCGTTTAATGTTTCAAACAATTAGATTACATATTAATAATATCCTTATATTCATAAATATTCACATCTCATGAGGTTTGTCTAATTTAATGTGAATTTAAATGACATACTCAAAAATGTTTGTAACAACAAAACATTACATTGGTATTACATCTAAAATTATCAACAGCTTAAAAAACAAGATCCACATCATTGTTGTCGCTATTGAAGCCGTCGTAGTCGTCGTCGATGTCGCCGTTGTCGTCGTGGAAGTTGTCGTCTTTGACGTTCTAATGTTTTTATGGCCGGTGAATTCATTCCTTCCCCTTCCTCGTGTCCTGAGTTTTCCTATCGAGTGACAGACGTGCTCCTGTCAAGTGTCACTTAAACCTATCTCCTGCAGGTTCCACTTCTTCGACTTTCAACTTTCAAAAGGGGAGATTTTTTTGAAAATTTCTTGAATTTTCGCAAATTCACTTCCAACAATCCAGAACTGCTGTTGAAGCAGTTAAAAATCAACAATTCGTTACGGAGACTAATGGAGTTTAAGTTAAAAAAAAACAAATAAATTATATTTCAACAATAATCCTGAAAAAAGACGAAAATGCAAAATGAATTGGTAAGATTAAAAAAAAAAAAGAGTGTACTTTTGTCAGTTCGAAATTGTTTTCTGTGTCAGTACAAACAGAATTTCCAATAAAAGCGATTGCGCAATATGACGTGACGTCATCAAGGTGCTAATGGAAGGTATTTTCACCTGGATTGTGTGTTTGATGCTCAATCGTGTCGATATTACCTGGATATCGATGATCGCTTTCGACGGGGTAATCCAAACATTCGACGATGAAATAAACACTTTCAGTCTTTCAAGATAAGAATTATTTGCACAAGACTCCATTGCTTTGATATAATTTATGCAAATATAATCTTAATTCGTGGCATAATCACCAAAGTAACCGTCGTCGTTGTCGTCATCATCACCATCATCATCATCATCATCATTATCATCATCGATGGTTACTTTGGCTTAAATTAAAATATTTGATTAAACGGAAATTGAATATAAAACCACTCCTTTGAATATTCATTTTATTCCGAATTTTAATCATTTTAAGGATAATTTCAATTATTTTCGTTAACAAACGTTTTTACTTTAAAACCGAACAATGAACAATTCGTTCGCTTTTCAAAGCTTTTCCGTTTTTTTTCTTAAACTTCCTACAAATTCGTTAAAAATCCCACGCTAAGAAACGATGAAATTAAGCATATCGTTTTTAAATTTTTGACAATTTTTAACTTTCCATAAAAACACGAAAACAGCGAAAATATCCGCTGATTAATAAATAATAAAATAGTGAATAATTGAAATATCCAGCTAAAAATGAGCAGAAACAAATATTCACTGAATAACAAACAATAAATAATTAATTACGAGATATTCGACCATAAATGGACAGAAAAATAAAAAAGGTTAAAAATGTTTTTTCTTCCAATCGAGCAAGTCTTCCGGTCGATTTCATCAAACAGACTGAAGTTCAATGGCGGGTAAAAGTGCAGACGTCTCTGGAACGCCAAGGTGCATTTGAGATTCGAGAAGCATGGAGACGCATAAATATTTCAACTTATTTTCAATTTTCATCGTCGGCAAATCCAGCGGTGAATTGCCCCGAGGTGAACCGTGGTCTCCGCGGGATGGAAAAAGAAGCCACCTGTTGATTGGATCACCTGTTGATTGGGGCACCTGATGATTGGAGCACCTGAGAAATCTGATTGAAAGACGTCTCCAATCAACACCATTTCCCCGATGATGGTGATGATGATGATCATCATCATTTGAGATTGTCAGTGGAAAATATTTCCAGTAAAATTATGGCATAATAATCATTATATAAATAAGACATTGCATAATTATGAAATCGCGTGACGATTTGCGAAATAGCTGTGAATAAATTTGTTTTTTTTTTTATGTGAAATTTCTACAAATTGGTTGGAAATTGTCGAAATATCCAATTAATTTTTAAAAAGATAACAAAAATAATCCTTATAAGATAACAACAACAATAATAGCAACAATAATAATAATAATAATATTGTTATTATTGTATATTATACATATTAATTATTATTTCTATTATTATTATTGTCAAAATAATTATTATTATAATGACAATAACAGCTTTAATTGGAAATTTTCACAGCCGTACGGCGCCATATGCATAGAGGCGTTCTCTTCTGGCCATTTATGTGGCGCATCCTGACCATTGGCGCTTGTGTCAGCGCGAACAAAAAGCATTAAAACCGTCACCGAAAGTTTCTGGACAGGAATGCAACGCTCGTCTTGATTTGTTAATTTTGTACTGCGTATTATGAGTATAATATGTACTATGGGTATGATATGTATTATGGGTATGCTGTGTATTATGCGTACGCTGTGTATTATGGGTATGCTGTATATGCTGTGTATTATGCGTACACTGTGTATTATGGGTATGCTGTATATGCTGTGTTATTTTTATACTGTGTGTTATGCAGCCATCAACATTGCAAGCGGAAATGATGATGACGATGTTGTTTTAAGAAATAACTTTTTAAAAAAAATATTTTGTCTTTCATTTGAATTATTAAACTAAAGAATACAAAAAGACTTTAAATTTTCAAGGATATGTTTTATTTACTATACAAAAAAATTCAATTCATACTAATGACGGATGATGATGATGGTGGTGGTGGTGTTAGACATAATTACGGCATAATTATAGCTCGACGATAAATATATAATAAACCAAAAAGCAACCAAAAAGTAAAAAGATGGAAAGACTCCCGAAAATGGCTGACAGCTTGATTGAGACAAAACTGGAGACAAGTTGAAACATTTTCTTGGACTGAAGTTCGTGATGAGAAAAAAAATTCAAAAAAAAAAACAAAACATTTTTAAAAATCACTTTATTTCATTCATTCTTTTATTCATTCATTCATTCGTTCGTTCGTTCGTTCGTTCGTTCGTTCGTTCGTTCGATCATTCATTCATTCGTTCGTTCGTTCGTTCGTTCGTTCGTTCGTTCGTTCGTTCGTTCGTTCGTTCGTTCGTTCGTTCGTTCGTTCGTTCGTTCGTTCGTTCGTTCGTTCGTTCGTTCGTTCGTTCGTTCGTTCGTTCGTTCGTTCGTTCGTTCGTTCATTCATTCATTCATTCATTCTTTATTACTAGCTATGGTCTTGCACGATTTGAATCGGTCCTTCAACCATCGTGCCTTGGTATCACCCATACCACCCTCTCTTCTCCCCTGTTATTAAGGTCTTCATGTGATCAGGAATCAGTGAGATTGAGTATCAATGACATTCACTTTTATGGCGCTGTAGAAGCATCACTTAACGCTTCTATTTCCATCTTGACAACAGCACGGCGTCGTCGTCGTCATCGTCATCGTCACCGTCAAAGTCATCGCCACCATCATCGTCATCATCATCATCACCATCATCGTCATCATCATCATCGCCATCATCATCATCATCATCGCCATCATCATCAGCATCGTCATCATCATCATCATTTCTGAAGTTGATCTCATTCTACTTTAAGTGTTCCTTATGGCTGTCACGATATGAAACATTATTAAATTAAAAAAAAGCATTTACAAATAATACAAATAAAAAAAAAAATAAATAAAAAAACATTAATAATTAAATTACTTTTAAAGTTGAAAAATATTCAATAATCCTTGTTACAAGTAACACGACGAGATCCTGGTCTCACGAATTAATGGAATATTATTAATTAATAAATAATTAAATAAATAATAATAATAAATAATTAAATAATTAAAATAATAATAAAATAATTAAATAATTTAAATAATTAAAAAAATAGCTTTATTTACGGCTTAATAATTTTTTAAAATTATTTTTAAGAACTTAAAAACTATTTGCAATTACTTAATAATTAAAATGTAATTATTTAAAACTAACTTTTTTATTATTTAATAATTTAAAAAAAATAAAATTTATTCCGATTTTTTTATGTCGTGATCTTGAATATAATTATAAGGCCATTTTCCTGAACAAGTCAATTTTTTTTGGCTCTCATTTCTGAAGGGTCTCAGGGGAATAGAGGGCGCCAGAGCTTCGCGACTCCATGTTTTGGAATAATAATTAAAATAAAAACAATAACAAAAAGATAATATTAATAACAACAACAGTAATAATAATAATAATAATAATAATAATAATAATAATAATAATAATAATAATAATAATAATAATAATAATAACAATAATAATAACAATAATAATAATTGGGACACGGCTCTGCAATCTAAATCAATGGATATCCTCCTGCCATGGAAGCATGTCATAGATTTCATTTGTCATTCACTCATTTATCTCGTAATTTGGAGTCTTCAATTTATGCCGAGACTTTTCGTCGCGAATTATGAATAATTATGAATAATTATGGTTCATATTTTGTAAAATAATTTCTCCTCATCTCGTAATTATAGAAATTATATCCTCGAAATCGTCAACCTTTGATGCTACTTTTGGTTTTGTTTAACACGAAAATTTAAATTTAAAATTCAAATTATTGTTATTATTATTATTTTTTATTTTATTTCTAATATCTTTGAAGAATTCGACGAAAAAGATTTTCAAATGATCTTTAAAACAATCGACCGAAACTCGTAAACGGAGATTCAAAGCCATTTTGATGGGAAAAAGCACTTCCAAGAATTTTACTTTTTTTCCCAACAACTACATCAACGAATGTGCAAACAAATCAACAATATTTTCAAGTTTTGATTGCATCTTTAGGACCTCAATTGTCATTTTATTGTTTAAATTATTTATTTATTTATTTATTTCATTAATTTCTATCCTGTTCCTTAGACCGTCAATGTGCTGTTATTGCATAAACATCCGGTCCTGTGGTCATGTGACAGTAATTATAATAAAAACATTAAAATAAAAACAATAATTATTGCCAAAGTGCAACCCAAGCAAAGAAAGTAATTGTGCGTCCATGCTTTGAATAGACTTCATTAATATTAATATATTAATTATTAGCATTACAATTATTATTATTAATATTATTATTATTATTATTATTGTTATTGTTGTTGCTGTTCTGTATTATATTGTTAGTTATACCATATAATACTAATTAATTAATTAAGCATAATATATAATTATTTAATATAAATAATAATTGCATTAATAATACTATAATTATATAATTTATATTAGATAAAAAGACAGAATGGTTTAATTCATAGCTATTTTGTAATAAAATTAAAATAAATGCATTAAAAAATTCTTTGAAAAGAACCAAAGCGACAAAGTTTACATTGGAATCTTTAATAGAATCGTTTAAAAGGACTTTGAAATGATTGTTTTGATTTTATTTTTAATTCTCATTAAGAATTAAATGATTTTAATTTATTAAATAAATAATAAGACTTTAAATTACTTAACAATGTCTTTAATTTGGTAAATAAATAATAGCTAATAATATTAATAATTGCCCGAAAAGTAATTTTAGAATTTTACAAATAAAAAAAAAATAAAATGTAAAAAATTGATCGGAATCGGATGATAACATCAAATTTGCATTTGCACTGGTTGCATACTTCAGAAACGTTGGCACATTTTCGAGTTGATGATGGAAAACAACAACAACAACAACAACAACAACAGCAACAATTGACTGGCAAATGCTTCCATTTAACAATCCATCTTCCTGCTCTCACGCAAATTGATTCATCAATTTCTCGCGTCCGTTGCTCAAAACAGCAACAACAACAACAACATCATCAACAGAAACAAAACATCATCATTAACATCATCAACAACAACAATAACAACAACAACATCATCATCATCAACAGAAACAAAAACATCATCATCATCAACATCATCAACAACAGCAACAGCAACATCATCATCATCATCATCAACATCATCATCAACAACAACAACAATAACAACAACAACATCATCATCATCAACAGAAACAACAACAACAACAGCAGCAACAACAACATCTTTTCATCCTTCAACAGAATCACGGTGCTAACCTGGCAGCTCCTCAATCAATCAATCAATATAAACCAACCAACCCTTCAGTCACGTGAATAATTCTTCTTACCTCATGTCGTCAAAACTTGTAGAAATCATTTCACAGTTTTTCTTTTCTGTCGCGTTCGTAAAGTGTTTGTTGATGGAATTTCATAAATGTTATGGAATTTAGAAAAAATAAATTTAATATTTCATATCAGTGAAAATAGAGCGATATTATCTCCAGCACTTTAAATCATTAAGATTAGTTATTATTAAATATAGAATTACAAATTATACATTTATTATAACAATATATTATTATTATTATTATCATCATCATCATCACCGTCTTTTCCAGCATTAATATTATAGTTAATAAATTTATATTTCCGCGAAAATCAACAAATAATTTAATAATTTTCACGTTGTTGTATTTATTACGCAATTTCTTATTTTCAATTTTAAATTTAATTTTTATTATAATATATACCTACATTTTATTTGAATTTTTTTAAAATATATAATTTAATTTATTTTTATTGACGAAAAAAGAATTGCAGAAAATGAGATGAAAGCGATTTTCATTGGCATCAGTGCTCAGAGTTGAACTTGAAAAATGTGAGAATTAATTTCCTCATTTATTTGGAAAATGCATTTAATCAATTATTGTCAATTGATTTTATTCATTTGTTTTTTTTTAATTTATTTTATTTTGCTTTTTCTGCCAGAAAAATAATTTAATTTTATTCTTAATACAACGATGGTGTAATGTTTTCAGAAAATAATTTTCGCATTTTTTACAAAATTATTAAATATTATATTTATATTTCTTAACAATTAGAAAAATATTAACAAAAATTGATGGCGATAACGTAACAAAAAATTTACAGAAAAATCACGGATGATGGGAACATCTAAATTTAAGGACTCATCATCATCATCATTACTAAGGTGTTAAGTAAAATATTTCAGAAGATTATTAAATAAAATGAAAGATATTATTTATTATATTATTAAGATATTATTTATTTTATTATTCAGATATTATTTATTATATTATTTCGCATACAAACAGGAACATGTTCATTTAAAACCCTTTATGTTCAGATATTAAAGCGATTATTGTAAATTTATCGGGAAATTGAGCATATTTATATTTTATATTTATTATTTAATTAACCATGACGTCACTTCCTCTCCAGCAACTGACGAGCCACGCCTTCAAGTGAAATGCAAGCTCGGCTTAGTTTTAAAATGTAATGGATGTTTTCATTATGTTGTTATTATGATTTATTAAAACTTATTAATTAATTAAGTGATAATTATTAAATATTATTATTATTATTATTATTATTGATTGCACATTTAGATTAAGATATAATGTCAATTTTTGTCACTTTTACAAAAATATTTAAGATACAAAAATTTAAATTCATGATGATGATGATAATGATGCCGTGTTTCTGATTGGACAGCCCGGAATGTGACTTTCATGTTTTGCCTTCGTTAGTATCAGTCCCCAAATTTCGTCATCATCGTCTTCATCATCATCAAGACCACCGTCATCATTATTAACACCATCATCGTCATCATCATCATCGAGACCACCATAACTTACGATGTGGGGTGGTCCATCAATTATTCAACAATGCAATCAAATCCCTTTTAATGTACGATTTTTAGCTTTGTGATAATGTCACGTGGTGATAATATTATGACGTCATCGCTCTCATCGGTGTTGGAGTTGAGTGCGACGATGAATTCATGTGATGATGACGACGAAGATGGTGATGGCGATGATGACGACGACGACGACGATGATGATGATGATGATGATGATGATGATGATGATGATGATGACGACGACGACGATGATGATGATGATGATGACTTGCTATGATGAAAATGATTGGCACGGCACCTGAGGCCTTACAAGCTGGAAAGGACGTCATTACACAGGCGAAAGCACAAACCACAGATGAAAGAGACACGTGATGACGACGACGACGACGATGAAGAAGATGATGATGGTGGTGAAGATGGTGATGATGATGATGACGAAGATGTTCTTCCTTCTCTGAAGAATTTCTTAGATTACCAATCTTTCCGGCATCCATTTTCATCTTCAAAATTCAAAAAATAAAAAAAAAAACATAAAAATCAAAAGCAGCAACAACATCGTCATCATCGTCTTCACCATCTTTTAATCCATAAATTCGATTTCTGTCATCCATGGATTCATAAATTCTCCATCCCTCCACCCATCCATCCATCCCTAGCACCGAGATTTCAACACGCGGACGATCCAT
>CM067531.1:3012500-3125000 GCA_034509925.1 Hirudinaria manillensis | reverse complement strand
CCATCGAAGTAGGATGCATTCCAAATTCTTCGGATTAATTTTATTCTATTTTTATTTATTAACTGTACGCCAGATGGCAGCAGTCAATATTTTTGCAATAAAGTGAAAATCATTATTAGAATATTTTGTTTAAATATTAAACTAATGTTCTTTACATAGGATATTGGAAAAATCATTAAATTACATAACGCCCACCGCAAATTTATTCTGTGGTTTTTCACTTATATTAAATTAAATTCTAAAAAAAAAAACATTCGCCAGGATTCCACAAAGTTTCTTTACGCCACAGTCCAAAGTCGCCGCGGATCTGCAGTTTCCGACACATCCGCCTATACCGCTCGATCCAGTACTTCCAAGGGACCTACGACTCCAACAGCGAAACCTTTACCTTCCTCCAACGATCACCTGAAGACTCGTTCTTCTGAACTTTCAGAACCTTCCAATGCGAGCAAATTGGAAAAGGACAGACGTCACTCGGAGTACGGACAATTCCTCAGTCCCGATGTCTTGCCTGGAATCTACACGAGCAAGAGTCTGGAGAGCCAAAGCGAGGAATTGAACGAAGGCAGTTCCTACTTCGAGGTTGCAGCTCCGCAAAGCGGTGAGACCTTGAGCGACACGAAAAGGTCACTGGACGGAGAAGTGGGTTCGGGTGAAAGGTCGCCGGTTCAGGCGATTGCCCGGAGAAGGGCGGTGGACACCTCTGATTTGAGGTCGTGTGCCCTCGTTCAGAGCAAGCTGAAGTCGCACAGAAGCAGTTGGAAGTCCATAGATGGGTCATTGCTGTAAGTTTCTTCACTTATTTCGTTGAGTTGAGTTGTTGTTAGTATCGTATTTTTATTTTTGAAAATAAATTTATAAAGCTGTTTTATCGGTAAACAATTTGTTTCAATTATCAGTGTACTAATACTGTACATTTGATCTAAATTCGGTAAACTTCACTTTCCAGATCTCTTTACCAAGAGATTCGCTTCCGGCAAATGAATCGAAAATTGATTTACTCGAAAACCTTCCTTTTTTAACTTCCCACTTAATTTTAGAAATAAAATATCTGAAAATATTTTTAGCAGAAAATTGGAAAAAAGTCTAAAACTCAGAACCCCCATCCCACTTCTATTAAGAAAGCACAAGTAGGGCAATTGATTTGAACAATGGGTTATATTTAAAAACACGAGAAGCTTTTAGCGGCACAATTGTTTCTTGCAATAAACCTTTTTGAAAACCACCGAGGAAGTCCATATTAAGACCTCACAAATTGTTGGAAGTTATTGAACGAATTTTATATTAATAGAATACGAAATCTTTATGAAATTCGAGGTATGAAAAATTACTTTGAATTTTCCTGCGCAGATGGAAAATCAATCTCCTGAAATAATATTCCGAAAATATTTCCGAACATGTGTTATGAGTTCATTCATCACTTCATCATTGATTTTCCCCTCCATTGAACAGTCTCATCATTTCATGGTCGGATTGCATTCATCATCAGAAAATGAATGAACAGGGATATGATAATTAATCATCATCACCATCATCATCAAAGTCATCTTCATCGCCATCACCTCGCGGCGTGTGTTTGGAAATATGGGCAGATCGAATGTTGTCGGGGTTTTTTTTGTCTATCGATATCAATTTTCTTTCTCTTCGAAATGCTCGAATTTCATTTGGTTTTCTTACGACTCGGGAGGCAAAAATCGGTCCGCCGTCCAGAATGAAATGCACTGCGGACCTGGAAGGCAGGATGAGTAATTCGGCGTTTATCTGCTTTTCCAAAATCCAAGCGGTTTTCGAGACCAAGACATCAATTCCGTCTGATCAGATCGCTGCTTCCATCTCCTGTAAAAGTTCTTCAATCGATCTCGAAGGATGTTCATTTCCACTAACACACGTCAAGGTTGGTGGGGAATTGCTTCGGCGGGCGTTGCCACAATAACATGCGTGCACACGCACCAAGTTAATCTAAGTTTTTGTACTGCCTGTTGTCTAGAAAAAAAAACACACGACTATTTTGTTGGTTGAAATTTGCAAATCAATCAACCCTAAGATTGAAATTGGATTGAAATTTTTCCAATTGTGTTTCTTCAATTAAATTATTTGCAGTGGAAGTCAATTCAATTTTCCCTGAGAATTGATACTTTCTCGTGGATTTTTTTAAATTTTCATTGAATCCTAGGTTCGGTTTATCTGGTTTAAGAGTGACAGTTTTCGTCAAAATGTAATTAAGTTGAACTTAATAATAATAATAATAATAATAAGTTTGAATCGATGTTTCAATGGTATGTGATACATTATGGTTCCAGAAATAATAGGTTTGGGATATCTAAGTATTATAATTTAGATTAATTAGTTTTAGAAATAAAGTTTAAGTATATCTCTACCGAGGTGTAAAAGAACATATTCGTCAGAACGGCATGGACCGATTCGTGCAAATAAAGCATCAATAGTCAAATCAAAGTGCGAACTCATCGAAGTGTCTCATTCTCCGGAAGAGTGGGAAAATCCATAAAAACTTTTCCAAACGTACCTCAGTCCCTCTAGCGACGAACATAAAAGAAGCGTTGCCTGTCTTTGCTGCTTCGGACGGAGGCATTGTTTCGAGAGAATTTCATTATCTCACTCACAGGTGCTTTTCAGGATTTCACCTGTCTCCCGGTGAGTGAAAAGGATTTCCAAAAATTCTCACGATTCGGAGGGCTGCGGATACACCCAGCCCAGCGGAGAAACATTCCGCTCACGGAATGCATCTTGTTAATTCACTGAATCGATCAGTGAATGAATTGTTTCGAATGTTTTTAACGTCGAATCAATTTCCAATGATACCGTCATCACCATCGTTGACACCACATCGTCATCGTCATCGTTACCTGCGTATCACGTGATGGGCCTGTCATGAATAATTAATTTTTTTCATTATGGCATTCTTCGTGTAACATCTTGAAAATGGCTGCCCCTTTCCAATTACTTCTCCCAGTGCATAATTTATTCCTGGAAAATATTTTCTCACGTGTTTTCCAGAATAACATTTCCTTCCCTTAATCTCTAACGACATTACGAGAGCGACAGCATCAGCAGCAGCAACAACAACAACAATAACAATAACAACGACGATGAGGAAACAAAACAAAAAGTCAATCGTGTTGTACAAACTCGTGAGGTCCCTCTGTGCCCTCTGAATAATGAATAGGAGCGGATGAATACGCCCGCGTACGCCTCTGTCTCCTCAACGGTCTCGTATCCTTCCCCTTTTCACTTCAGCATCTCTCCAGCATTTCAACCTAAGTGACAACTGTGCATATCCGCCACGCAGTCATTGACCTGGAATTGTAAAAATGCTTCCAGAGGTCGCGTTTTGGACGCCCGGATAGCCGATACGTCTCGGAAACGCTCGAATAATGACCGGAGTCGGGCTGGAATTACTGACCGACGAGTGTTTTTTGCTCCCTTTTGTCCGCCCGGCCGTTCTCGGACGAAGGAGATGTAACGCCGTCAGTCTTGGCAAAAGTGTCTGCTCTTGTATCGTTTATTGGCGCGTTGTTAAGATGTTAAAATAATTTTTAAATAAGAAATACGTATCTTCGTCAAAGCTTGTCGAAGAGGTTGAAATCTTATAGGAAACGAATTTCAGGAACTCTCCTACACGAGTAAAGTGTTGAAATTCATATTAATTCGGATATTTCATCGGGAAAAGTTTAAAAGAATATATTTTTCTTTGTCATCATCTTGAGAATGATTTGTCTCATGCATTTCGTTGGATTACAGCAGCTATTCTGATGTTGATGAATTTTTTGAAATTGTTGACATTCATTTGAAGCGATTTCATAAATCGAGATGTTTTGATTCACCTTGTACGGATTACTTCTTTGCTTTCTGGAGGTAAGAAATGCCGTGTAAAAACTACTAGCAAAAGGTCTCTCCAGGAGATATAAATTTAAATTTAAATTTAATTCCAATTTATTCGTTTGCATTTAATGCCGGCAAATCTTCAATTAAACGAGGGAATGCCATTTTCAACTCAGAATGAAGAAAAGCGAGGAACCGGCAGTCGAGCCCTGTGAAGTGGGAAATCTTGAAGTTGGTTTCAAGAGGGAAGGAGTGGATATGGAAAGCCACGCCGAAGAGATTCCGTCTCGCTTCCATCACTCCGGAATGAGTGCAGGGCCAGGAGGGATGGGCGACTGGAACATGGTCGGACGGAGGTTCAACAAGTTGGACATGCTCGGAGCTGGAATGAAGCACTCAACAAACAGGTCTCTGTTCATCTTCAACGAAGGAAATTTCATTCGCAAATCTGCTCAAACGATCATAGAGTGGGGATATCCTTTGACGAAGTTCAGTTGTTCAACTTGCCCAAATCGATTCCACAATTTGAATAAATTTGTCTTTGTCTAATTATTAATCAGACTCAAAATCAATTGAATTGTTATTGTTCTTAAAATGCAATTGATACACCGTAACTTTCTTTAACTATTAAACACGCCTTTTGAATACATGGTCTTACTGACCATCATAGCAAATTGCGTCGTTTTAGCACTGGAGGAACATCTTCCCGAGGATGATAAAACTCCTCTGAGCCTTGAACTGGTTGGTAAAACCGTTTTATTTGCATTTCGTCGGAAGCAAATGAAATTTGACAACGCATTTCCGTACATGTTCGACGGCTAGATGTCGATTGGATTTCTGAATGTTTCCAAATTAATGAATCGTGAATTCAACAGAATAATCTCTTTAAATTTTATAAAATAGTTTACTTTTTGCTTGTAGGAGAAGACGGAGATATACTTTCTGATGATATTTTGCATAGAGGCGACGTTCAAAATCGTGGCCCTGGGCTTTGTACTGCACAGAGGGGCATACCTCAGGAACGCCTGGAATATCATGGATTTCGTAGTCGTGGTCACAGGGTAGGTTATTTTTATCCTCTTTTTTTTTTCCATGAGATTAAAAGCTCGGAAAATAGACTCGTCATTTTTACTGCCGTGGAGTCGCAATTGGTTCACAAGTTTATGTGACCAAAACTGCTCTCTAAATGCCTTTCCTCTGCAGGCAATTTGAAAGGGAATTATTTCATCTTTTCCCTCCTCTCTCTCTCTCTCTCCCCTCTCTCCTTCATTCGCGTTTCACACCGGATCACCGCGTTTCACTCGCGTACCCTCGTCCAAACATCGCCTAGAATGAATTGACTGGAAATATTTGAAATTGGAAATCAAATAGAAATCGCATTGACAATATTCCGTGATATTGTGTTGGTGCTGAAAGGCGAAAATTTATTGCAACGTTCCCTTTTGGACTAGGCGGGGCAGGCATTGGAGGTTCTTAGAAAATCTTTGAAAGGAAATTCAGTTGAAAACAAACAACGGAGTTGCTCCAATCCTTAAAACTGAGAGATGCTTTTCCAGACAGCATTTCAATATAACGCTTCAGTGACCTGCCAAGACTTTGCACCACGTGTGCGTAAGCAATTGGCTTTGACAAATTGACGTTGTCCAACGTCACCTGAGGAAGTGCCGAAAGCGTTGAATTCCGAACGAGCATTTACATGTCACTTAGTCGACCGACCGAAGCAGCTGATACAATCAGGTCAATTGGAGGACATTAGTTTTCATTTAGACTCCAATTTCGTCGCTGAAATTCTTGGATTTTTTATTCTAGAAACAGCAATAGAATGCTAGGCGCAGTTGTTTATCCGTTATTATAATCACAATTATTATTCACATTATTTTGCAATTACCACCTTATCTTCTGTGTGCGTTGCCGGTTTTACGCCGAAAATCGTTTATCATTTCTTCAATATCTTCCGACGGAGTGTATCTTATTGACGGATACTTTTGAACGTGGGATGATCAAGCGACGGTGTCTAGACGCTGGAGCCTTTCCAGGCTGCTCTTTGTTTACCGAGGACCGGGTTGCGTGGAAATAATTATTGTCCTCCCGGCACTGACGAACAAACACGGCCAAATAACACCGTGTAGCGATAAGAACCGCTTCTTAGGAATGATCGCCTTTCTCTGAGCCTTGCAATCGTTGATCTACGGCAATTCCCCGACAATGCCTGCACCGTATTTCCACGTTACGGTCTTGTAAATTCTCGCCTAAAGCAAGAAGAACTTTATGTAATCATTTTTTGTAAATATTTTTCTCTGTTTAGAAGTTATAGAGATAATTAAATGCAAGTGTGGCTCGTTCTTTCTGCTGGACCGGATGTCAAGCATAAGATGTTATTCTCTCAGGTCTTCCCAAGATTTGCTATTATTCCTGGCATAAATGCGTCCTTCCAGAGAACGAGTTCATGAAAATTTGAAAAGCTGAAATGCCTTAATGATTCAGAATAGATCCACGATGCACGCACGACACATGAAATTGCCTGACATACGAGCGGTCTGAAAGGTTCCGTGCACGCTGGAATAAAAAATGTCCCGCCTTTCCAGCAGTTCCTGCAGACTTCCAATGATTTTCAGTTGCACTCGCAACTCGTCGGCAAAATTTGAGGAAAACATTCAAAAGAACGAACCGGAAGCTTCCACCTCCGTTGAGTCCGACGACGTTGAGTCATCTGTGCTCTGCAACAGTTTCTAATTATTGTGTTTCCGCTCGAATTTTCTTTCATTTTCCGAGTTATACCCATTTTAACGAGAATTCCATTTATTCGTCACTCGTACCTTCATGTCTGCGATGTTGACTTTCGTTCCGTTGTCCGGTGCACGGGCACTATCGATCTGCCATTGATGTTTCGATCTTCTCGTTGAAGCATATTTGCAATATCTTGACTTTTAGAATATATATTTAGACTTATACTCCATGCGAAATAAAGACCGAGCATCATCGTGCATCAGTTGCGACAAAATCTTTACTTCTGTGCGAGTTCCGAAAGAGGCGGAATAAATTATTGAGACTGGAAAGCAATCGATGGAAGAAGGCCATGGAGAATTTCACAATCTGGAAAAGCCTGAGCACCCAGTATTCTCAATTGAAAGATATTGTGTTCTGAACGATTGTTTTGACATCGGACTCATTGAAATTCCTTCCAGCAAAATGTCTTGTCTCTTCTTCATTTCCTCGCATATTCTTTAGTTCTTCACAGAATCGCAGAAATCACTCTTAAGCGGAGGTAGCCAGCGAACAGAGTTTAATAAATTTTTGAATTTACGAACTAAAAAGGACGTCATTCACAGCAAAATGTTGCTGCTGGCTAACTTCCGTTAGGGATAGAATTCACACGATACGAACCTTTTCCATTAACAATGCCGGAGAGAAATATAAAATCAGATTGACCATAAAATTCTCCCACTTCAACCCCTCACATTTTGACTTAAAATGTGCAAAAGCCTTGCTTGTGTAACCGTCAAAGGCAAAGAAATACGTAAAAGTCAGTTCGCTTGAACCCGAACGTTAGCCTGGTTAAAGCAAATCAGGTTAAGACGGCTACAAGGTCGTGAACTTATTTCAGGTTCTTGTCCATCTTCATAAAGAAATTTGACCAGCCGGCACTGAGAGCACTGAGGGTTCTTAGGCCGTTGAAGCTTGTCACTGGGTTTGAAAGTAAGACAAAAGTCTTTTCAGAGGGGGACCCTCTCGAAAAATAGGTTGACGATTGAAATAAAATCAAAACAATCGTCATTTGGTCGCCTCTCTTGGCATCAGTGGAGCATGACAGGATGTGCTTAATAATTCCACGTAGACGTGAAATTTGTAGAGGTCCTTGTGCTAACGTTTCGACCTGCCAAACCGGTAGATTGGCTTTTGTTTAGTAGACAGACCCGAGTTCAAAATTATGTTTTCATTTTCGTTCGCGTGAAGGGTTAGGGTCGATGTTTTCAAAGTCGTGCATTTGTGAACGCTTTGAGTATTCGTGATAGATGGACTGCCATAGTTGTATCTGTAGAAACTCTAGGTACGATTACATTCACGGATTTGCCGAGGATTGAGCTTTCAAATTATGTTGAGTTTTATGTTCTGCTGTTTCAATTATTTCCTTCATTTAGCCGCTAAACCACGAGTCGATTATCAAGCTCTAAAATTTAGATGGAAAACTCGCCCGGGCAAAACAAGACGACGCGACTAATTGTACCGTTTAAAAGTGAACATAAACAAAAACACGAACTGAAAAAAAAAAGAAGAAATTGAAACGTCTTTGAAACTTTCATTATAGGTTTATAACTCTCTTTGCTAGTGGGGGTAGTGCTAGTAATTTTAATTTGAGAACACTGAGAGCTGTCAGAGTCCTTCGACCCTTGAAACTGGTATCAGGCGTTCCAAGTAGGTCAATTTTCTCAAACTTCCGAATTCATCAATGAATAAATAAATTAAATAAATAAATAACGTTTATCCTGAAAGTTTTTGTTTTTGCTTTTTAGCCATTGATTTTAGTTTTCATTTGTTTGCATTTGCGGATACTGATACAAAAAAAATTTGCCAGAATGATCTCTGTGCATGTCAATTCTGCTTCACAGGCTTGCCGTGTCGTGATAGGAGTGAAATTTAAGCGAGCATTTATATTAAAGGAAATCACATAAATTATCAAATAGTTATCAATTTGAATCCCGTCTCGTACAATTTTCGAATATTCATCTCCATTGCAAGGCCTCCAAGTGGTGTTAAAGTCGATCCTGAAAGCCATGGCCCCGCTTCTACAAATTGCCTTACTAGTTCTCTTCGCCATCGTTATCTTCGCCATCATCGGTCTGGAGTTTCTGGCCGGTGCTTTTCACAGTACGTGCAGGTTCCAAACGGGTCAGCCACTTTTGCACCTATTTCGTTCTAATTTATTCTCACTTAATCTTTTTTTATAACCTTGACGCGCGGGAGCTTAAAAATGGCTGAGATATAAATACAAATCTTTTTCAAACAGCATGCAACTCGCGACAGCGGTAATCCAGCATAAATCCGCATTCATTCGGCTCTCACAGTGGCTCAGGAGAGCCGTTGTATGACATAATTTGATTTCCTGACATTATCTCCTCTTTATTGGATTGCCTTGTCGAGTGAACTTTCTTTCACACTTTTATCGATTTTCGCGGATCATTCTTGCTTTGCTCTGGATGTTCTAGATGGAAAAACATTTGAGGCAATTTTATAGTTATGATTTCGACCATCTAAATCCGATGTTGAAATAGAGTCTGATTAGCTCCGTGCCAAAGTGCTTCAAGGAAATCATACATTATAAATTATGTTTTATTTTGCTTTCCTCAAAAATCGAATGAAAATAACTATTGAATAGTTGATTAATAATTGATCATTTTAGGTGAATTCGATTTAGCTGGAGAAGAGGAGATAACACCATGCCAGGACCCAGCTTCTTCAAAGTTCTTCTTGGGTCAAGGGTTCGAATGCCCCAACACTTCCAGCTGCAAGCCTTACTGGGAGGGTCCAAAGCATGGAATAATCAGCTTCGACAACATAGGATACGCCATGCTGACTGTTTTCCAGTGCATCACAATGGAAGGATGGACGACTGTCTTGTATTATGTGAGTCAGTCGAAGACTTTCCAATCTTTTTAATGTCACGGAGGGTCTGAGTAGCATTCTAGGTTTTTCCTCTCTCTTTTGTTTTAAAGTATTTATCTATTTAAGCAAATCTTATACTAATATTATTGATAATTACCATGCCATTATGACTTTTATTAGCCATTATTGCAACGATATCTTTTAGCAGATTAACATTCTGCACGTGGATTGGGCCGTTTTTGCGAAAAGAATTATTGATTAAGGACGAGCGTCGAGTATTTGGACGGCACTCAGAATGCAAAGAGGAAAAATACAAAATATAATAACACTATAACATAATATAATAATATAACAATACTATATAATAACAATAATAATAATAATAGAAAATTTTAAAAATTCAAGACCAATGATGCCGTTGGAACAAATTTCCCATGGATGTACTTTGTGCCCCTCATCATCATTGGTTCCTTCTTCATGCTCAATCTTGTTCTGGGTGTCCTCAGCGGGTCAGCCCTATTTTCGTGATCCAATTTTTTAATTTTTTTGGTTTTTTTTACAAATAAGTACGGAAAAGTTGAAAATAAATTTTTTTTTTAAATTCGAAATTGATGGATTACCATCAGAGGAGTAGAATGTTTTAAAAAGATATACAGGGTTTTTTTTGTATAAAAACTAGTTTAAATATTGTAAACTATTATAAATATTAATAATTATTATTTGAATTTTGAAAACTGAACTTTTCCACGAAATGGTCGGTTATGTCTATCCGGGTTTAAAGGATTTCTGAATTAATTACATTAGCGCTTCTTAATCCGAGACTTCACTGAGATTAAAATTCACTGGATTTTGAATCATCTGAGCTGAAATCCCTTAATCTATATTTTAAAATCCATTTCCAAACCTCTTTTGATTTTCCACAATTGGAAGACAAAGAAAATGGAGTCATCGGCCGGAGTCAGTCAAGCGTCAAATTGCAGACGATCCGAGCCACACATTTCCGGGGCATTTATTATCCGCTTCATTTTTCCACCTAATCCCACCTGCACCGTCCTCCGGCAGATGTTTTGCGTCTGAAAGTCCTTAATCCGGCGATTTAGAAGTTGTTCCTTTAAAAAATTTCGTCTCACTTAAAAGTGGATTTCCAGTTCGTTCAAGTTGATTTATGCCTTCTGATATTGAAGAAAAATTGAATATTTAATTCTTTTCTCATATGCCATCTTTTTTTTTTGTTTATGTTTCAATTTCAGAGAATTTGCCAAGGAAAGAGAGAGAGTGGAAAGCAGGAGGGCGTTCTTGAAATTGAGGAAGCAACAGCAAATAGAGCGTGAACTCAATGGTTACCTCGAGTGGATCTGCAAAGCAGGTCGGTGACCTAATTTGGTCAAATCTTATTGGATGGAACTTGACATGAGAATGACAGAAGTTGCATAAGTTTGAAAAAAAAATTTTGTCTCAACTTTGATTTCCTACAGGTAAAATCTTGTTGAACAGGTGAATTGTCACGTGAAGTTGATTTCAAGTTTTTCCGCTTTTATGATCTCCATGCTTTCGAGTGAAGCTGGAGAGCCTTGTTGTGACATGGAGAGTTCTTTAAGGCAATGCAGATGGAAATCGCCGGCTATGATGATGATGATGATGATGAGCCTGCGCGACGGTGGCGATGAAAGTGATAGAGATGGTAATGATAAATGATGGTTCCAAGAGACTAATAAAGGTTATGATGATGGTTATCATGATGATGATGATGTTGATGAGGTCGATGGTGAAATTGCCGATATGGACGATATTGGTCATGATTAACTGTCGCAATTCGTTCATTCCGATGGAACAAGATTAATTTTCAGATCAATGGAATTACTTGTATAAATAACAATCATTACTTCGAAAATTCAAATTTTTAAATTTAAAAAAAAAAGAAAAGTCCCCTCTTAATTCAACGTCTTAAATGCGAATTGAATTATTGTAATTTATAAATTAAACGTCTAATTATGCAGGAGAGGCGGAGTCTGATTTACATTTCCAGGCGAAATGCTAAAAACTCCGGATGTTTGAACGCGGATCGATAGGAAAGCTCTCCATGAAATTGTGTGGGGTGACTGAAATTCCACAAAATAAGCTCCATACTTGAGCTGCGGTATTAATCAATAGATCTTCCTACGCGCTAAAAACTAGAAAGAAAATTATGAAAGAAATTATTCAAATAATATTTCTTGTTGGACCAACGCATGAGTTTGACAGTTCCTTTCTTATCCTTGTTTCGTTGAATTTTTCAGTTAATGTTTTAAACTTTATTGATAAGATGCCTGCAATCCGTGTTGACTGCTGGATGCAGTTTGTTTAGTGATAATTTTTATTATAACTCTTTACCATTATGTAAAATTGTTTATTAGATTATAAAATTATAAATTATAAAATGTTATTATTATTATTATTATTATTATTATATTTAATATTGTTGTATTTGTATTTGTTATTGCATTTTAATATTTATGATTTATTTTATATATATATATTTATATTATACTAATTAATGTCTAAATTATAACCTCGAAAATATGACAAAGATAATTCTGTAGCAGTAATTTCATAAACGAGGTCGTGAAATTTAAAAGTGCACTTTAGTTAAAATTCTGTTCGGCTTCATATTTACATTTTAAGAGTGAAATTATTTTTCTCGAAATTGGCGCCATCATCCTAAATTACGAGCAGACGCAGTGCGCACTCAGGTGGAGAATTCGGAATGACGGGGGAGCCTTTTGAATAATTAATTTCGACCTGATTATTATTCATTCAGTTATCAATCATTAATATTTATTAGTATAATTCGTATTGCAGAAGAGGTCATACTCAACGAGCAGGAGACGACCGATGAAGAGAAGAGGAAGATAATCGAAAGTTAGCGTCCCATGAATAATTTATTTATGCAAACGAGATTCCAATTAATAATTCATGAATAACTCCATTGTGGGAAAACATTTGAACCTTATTTTATATGCAATAGGAATTTATATTTAAGTGATTTTTAAATATTTTGTTTAATTATGTTAATGTCATACAAATTACCAGACTAAATGATTTAATCGGACAATAAACATATATATAATGAGTTTATTTATTCATTTTAATGTATTTTTCTTAGTTTAGCAATACAATATTGACAATTAAATCTAGAATAAACTTTAATTGTTTTTTAATCATAGTTTTGGAAATGAATAAATTTATTATTTTATTTTTGTAAAATCATTTTCTCTCGACTTTAGCGAGACGAAGGATAGCAACGAGGAAAATGAAGCAAATAAAGAACAACACAAGCAAGGATACTGATGAAATGGAAGACGGTGAAGAGAACGAGGAATTGTTTGGTTATTAATTTGTAAAATTATAATCTTTATATATTAATTAATTATATTAATTATGATTATTTATTTATTTACTATATTTTAACGGTTTAACTGTGGTGATTGATATTAAAATGTATTATTTTAAAAATTAAATTGTGAACGTTATAGTAAAGTAGTTTAATATTCTGGTTCAGGGTTGCAACAATATTATTTATAATAAGTATATAAGTATTATATAAAGTAAGTTTATAATAATAATAAGTAAGTAAATTACAATATAATAGTAAATTAATTTCACAATTCCATTTCAATGTTTTGACAGTTTGATTAAAATCTGAATTATAAAATGATTGAAACTTTGCATACAAAAAATACGACAAAAAATGTTGTTGCTATTTTCGTGATGAAATATTGTTTGTTAACCCCAGAATCAATTTTATTTATTTATTTGTGAAAATGTGTGAAATGTGAATGTGTGAAAATGAATGTGAAAAACAAATTATGTTGAATGTACTTTGAAGGATCGTCATCAAGATATCCAAAGAACACGAAGAAGATCTTAAGGAGATGCGAATCATTTTTTAGGGCAGAAAAACGACTCCAGTAGGTCTACGATTGTATCTCCTTCCATTCGCGCACCTATTTATGCACTCGGGTCATGAATAATTAAGTAGTCGTATGCAAATGACATGCTCGTGACCTCAGGTTCAAAGTCCGTCGTATAGTGAAAAGTCAGATATTCTACTGGTTGATCATCGTCCTCGTCTTCCTCAACACCGTTTTCGTGGCCGTGGAACATCATAAACAGGCCGACTACCTCACTCAGTTCCTCTGTGAGTTATAACCGATCAATTCATTATTCATGAGCCTGAATTAATTAATATTCAGTGAAAGGAAAGTGGGAGCCGTCATTTACTTATCAATTATTTATTTATTTATAACTTTATTTATTAATAAAATTAAGTGACTCCAAGACTTTGGTCCTCAAAGGACCAAAGCTTCTGAAAGTTTAGACTGAAAGTTCTTAACTTTAGGATTTGGAGTCAGAGACTCCATCAAAGTTATGGTTGCATAAATTGAAATAATAGTTTCCAAAGCAATCATTTGGGACCCCTCTTCGTAGGGTACTCTGAATACGTCTTCCTGGGTCTGTTCATGTTCGAAATGCTTTTCAAAATGTACGGTCTCGGGGTACATTTGTACTTTCAGTCGTCATTCAACATCTTCGACTGCGTTGTGAGTTAACAAATTACGTAATAATTCATTTTTAAAGATAATCATGTAAATAAATGCTTTAATAATTGGTCAGTTAAGCTCAGTTAATTTCCAACTTTGTTATATTTATGATATGCAATTTGTGATTTTATAATGCTTTTATTAATAGATAATTGTTTTCCAAACGATGCTTTTAACAGTAATTCTACACAAAACTATTTCATGACTGTAAATGTCAGATATTTGGTAATCTAAAGACCAATAATCCAAGATAAAATAATAATTCACGTGATACGTTAAAATGAATTCTGTCAAGCCTTGACAAATGTCCTAAATGATTAAAAACTTATCGTAGACATATTTAGCTGTTTCTAGCACTAGTTTCACCTTTCAGGTCATAGCAGGAAGTTTGTTCGAGGTCATTTGGGCCATACATTACCCTAACAGCTCCTTTGGCATCAGCATACTCAGGGCTATGAGACTTCTACGCATATTTAAAGTGACAAGGTGAAATCTATACTTTCTAGCATATCCAAGGACAATATTTTATCATTATTTTATCAATTCATCTTTATTTTCTTTACAAATGCATACCTAAATTATTTATGCGAAATTGTCAAATCAATCATTGTTATATTTTTATTTAAAAAAAATATTATTTCTGTTTTCATAACTTGTACTAACTTGAATGTCAATGCGATGAAATATCTTTCGATGGTAATGCATTTAAATAACAATAATAATAATAATAATAATAATAATAATAATAATAATAATAATAATAATAATAATAACACCAACGATTGTAATACACTCACAAAATTGAGTGGCTTACTTTTTGAGGAGCACAAAAATCTAAAGTTTATACTTGACAATGCTTTAAGAGGTTGGGAATGGAAATGGTTTGTTAAAGGTTTCCTGTCAAGCAAATCATTCTTTCAGGTACTGGGCATCCCTGAGAAACCTGGTTATTTCTCTGCTGAGTAGCATGAGGTCCATCGTCTCTCTGCTGTTCCTTCTTTTCCTCTTCATACTCATCTTCGCTCTTCTGGGAATGCAGCTATTTGGGGGAGAGTGAGTTGACTTAAGAAGCGATCGTATCGTTTAAGGTAATCCGATCAATTCATCACTTCGTTTCCAGATGGAACTTCGATAACGGAAGGCCGACCAGTCACTTTGACACGTTTCCAGTTGCATTGCTCACGGTTTTTCAGGTAAACTTTGTGGAAAAATCGGAAATCAATTTCTGCATTTCGAAGCTTATATTTTGCCCTGCTTACTCCAAAGCGAAAGTTTTATTAATTGGAATCATTACTGTAGAATGGCGTATATTAGATTTCCCTAATGCAATAATGAAAATAATCCTCGAGCGTCTTTTTGCTCCAAGATCCTGACAGGAGAGGACTGGAATGAAGTCATGTTCAACGCCATCGTCTCGCAGGGTGGAGTCAACGATTACGGAATGTTTTATTCCATCTACTTCATCGTCCTCGTGCTCTTTGGAAACTGTAAACCTCATTTGCTTCCGGAAGCGATTCCATGTTTCCTTCGAGTTTTCCTTTAATCGTAATTATTTATTTTCTTTTACTCTTCTTTTCCTCAGACACTCTCCTCAATGTTTTCCTGGCCATCGCCGTTGACAATTTGGCCAACGCTCAGGAACTGACGGCGGCAGAAGAAGAGCAGGAGTTGAAAGACGAACAGGTTCGGCATTTGTTTTTGTTTGCTATTGGTTAGTATTGGCCATAATTATGATAATTATTATTTTGTTATCCATTATTAGTATTATTGTTAGTGTTGTTATTATATTGTTGTCGTTGTTACAATCACGGCTTTAAAAGTTATTTTATTACATCTTTAAGTAGAAAAATTATATGGCAATCCTTGGCAAATTTTTAGAGAAGACAGGAAGAAATGGTAAAAGAAGGAAATCTCATTCCGTCTTCGGCATCTATCGATCCAACTCTCATCAACTTCTGTCCACCTCCGTTTCCAAACAACCAGGATCCGAAGATAGGAAACTTTAACGTGTAAGGAAATGTTTTGACGCTTTGACATTTCCACGTCCGATGGAAACGCAGTTTGCATGCGAAATGCTTTTTTTTTGCAACGACCACAGCACCTGTGCATTCGTCAGCGGAGCGAGTGCAAAGCAAAACAAAGCAATAAAAAAAAAGAAAAGCACTGCCACGTTATTGATGTTGACATTTCACGTGTTTGTTAGAAATGAACGAATGAAAGTTTCGCCGAACTGAAGAGATAAATGGAAATCATAAACAAAAGAGACGATTAGGAGTTGGGCGATTAGAGAGTTAAAAAAACGTCCGTAATCACAGGAGAAGTTGCCGGTATTCAGATTCGACGAAACTGGAAAATCCGTGGTCCTGTTTGCAGGTGAAAGTCAGGTGGAATGAGCAATTTATAGTCCTGTACAGGTGCTTTTATTGACCTGCCACTCAGTGTTATTCGATGCTAGACACGGAGTTGTACGTTACCCGGTAGCCATTCCGATCCTCTGCCTTCTCTTCTTCTTCCTCCGGTACGCTTTTCCGAGCGGAACGCAGCCAGTAGAGGTGCGGATAAATTATCCAGTCACCTCTGAATGACGTCATACGTGACTGATGTCCGCCATAAAGTGCACCTTTCCAGGCGTCAGAAGGGAGAGAAATGAGACATGGTTTTGTTAATTGAGCCCATTTCTCATCCATCGACGAGACACTTCTTCAAGTGGCGTCTGCCATTTCTCGAATTATTAATTTTAAAAGATTTAAAAATAATTAAAAATGCTTTATATAAAATATATGCATAAAAAGAGATAGATATTTCATTTTAGATTTTAATTTAAAGTCGAGTGCAATGCAACGTTGAATGCTTTGGCACACGACAGTTTAACGTTTCATTTCATTGGCAGCATATCTTTCAGCGACACCAACATTAAAAGTCAACAGGAAGATGAAGACGAGAAAGAGGAACAAACAAACGATGGTTGCTATGAAGCATTTATTTGAATTATTAGTCTTTTATTTTTAAATGCTATTTTAATAAGTTGAATGCCTAAGGAATTTTTAATCAGTCTTACCAGCTGGAAATTAATTTCTTGCTGAATTGCATTAACTCAGTTTTGGGTAATTTTTTTGTGGCATTTGGTTGAATTTCCTGTTCAGCAAAAGCGTGAATGTTTTCGAATGATTGCGATTTAATTAAATTGTTTTTAGTTTCGAAAATCAGCAGAGATTTATTCGCACTTGCTGGGATAAATTTGACCAAACCTAGATTATAATTTGAACTAATTTAATATCTTGATAACTTCAGGCGTTTCTTAGAGAGATTAATCTGCTTATAATTTCAAATTAATTTATTTATAATTCCAGACGATGATCCAAATGACGGAGGTCCTAAACCAATGCTTCCCTACAGTTCCATGTTCATCTTTGGAGCCACAAACCCGTGAGCATTGAAAGGAAGTTTATGAATAAATTAGAAATTGGACGAGAATTGTCGAGGAAAATGCGCCATAAAAACTAATAAGTCCTGAATACATTTCCAAATCTCAAGAGAACCTCTTTTGAAAACTTCTTTTGAACTTCCGGAAAGCAACTACTCTCTCATGGCCCTGGAAGACATAGGAATCTGGAAGGGCATTTTACTCCAGGGATTGGGACGTCCGCTGATAATTGAGAAATAACGCAGCGAATTCGATGAAACTGGAATTTATAGAGAAAGGGACAGAAAAAAAAACATATGAAAATAACAAAATATGAAAATATCTTTTTATGAATTCGGAATATCTTCTTATCTTTATAATGCTTGCAGGATCAGAAGGTTTTGTCACTTCGTGGTCAGCCTCCGATATTTCGACTTGTTCATCATGATAGTCATCTGTGCCAGCAGCATCGCTTTGGCAGCCGAAGATCCGGTTCTGGAACAGTCGGAGAGAAACAGAATCCTGAACACGTTCGACTACGTCTTCACGGGAGTATTTACAGTCGAAATGATCCTCAAGGTTCGCTTCTTCGTCGGTCCTTCCATCTTTCTTGTTTTTAAATGTTTGTTTTTTGTATTTTAAATAGTAATGTTCAAATATTTTAGGAGCTATTTCGATAAAATCGTGATTATCAAAAGTTTATCGATTTTCAATGTCTGAGTTATTTGCCTAAAACGAATCTCGAATGACGCATCTTGCAATGCAGAACACACGATTCTGTTTTTGAATTTCTTTTAAAATTAAATTTGAAATATTGAATGTCGTACATTAATCGGCTGGGATTTGAAAAATTCATTCTTTTTAACTTCGGCAATCTCGTTTTCAATTTTCAAAAAAACAAAAAACAAAACAAAACAAATGATAAGGAATGCCATTAATCAATTTATTTATTCATAATCTCCTTTTACTGAAATACAAATTACTAAAACATGGTATTACCTTTTGAAATGATGACGATGGCAATTATTATAATAACGTTATAATCCTGGGTTGCAACAATAATGACGACGACGATGGTAATGATGATGATGATGATATCGACGACGACGATGATGATGATGATGATGATACGAAATCACTGCAATTTAATGTTTAAACACTAAATCACGGAAGCATTAAATAGATGGACAAGGAAGGAATGAAAGAGGTACAAAGGTAATGCAATGGTATGGAAATATGCATGAAGAGCATTAAACTGATTGATGTCATTGTTATTATTATTATTATTATTATTATCATTATTATTATTATTATTATTATTATTATTATTATCATTATTATTATTATTATCATCATTATTATTATTATTATCATTATTATTATCATCATCATTATTATTATTATATACATTTTTCCTGCTTCTTCTCGGTCTCACAGCCGGTGATGAATGAATGCTGAGCACTACCAGTGCTCTCAGCAATTCACCCAAGAACCTTTCGAAGAATGTGGGCAGTATTATTATTATTATTATTATCATCATCATCATCATTATTATTATTATCATTATTATTATTATTATTATTATTATTTTAATAATATTATTATTATTATTATTATTATTATTATTATTATTATTATTATTATTATTGTCATTGTAATTACCTCTAAATGCTAATAATTATTTTATTTTATTTTTTTATTTAACACCACCATCTTCATAGTCTTATTATTATTATTATTAATGTTGTTAACGCTATTATTAATTAATTAATTATCACCCAACCATTGCCCAGGTCATCAACCTGGGTGTGATATTCCACCCTGGAGCCTACTGCAGGGACCTTTGGAACCTTTTGGACGCCACGGTCGTCATCTGCGCCCTCGTGGCCTTTGCATTCACGTGGGTTCTTTCTGTGTGGTTCATTAATAATAATTATAATGGATTAATTATTAGTAATTATTATTATGACTGTTATTTAATTATGTGATTTATATACTATATTAATTATTAGTCTAACCTAGCATAATCTAATCATATTGGTTAAATTCTAAGGAATTAAATTTTCGATAAGACGCTTCGAAGAATGGCTGATCATTTATGTAGCGCAATATCCAAACCGCTGATGACTCAAGCCGCAGCAATATTAGAAACGCTAAACCCACTGAGAGGCTAAGCCTTTTAAATTTATTTTTCAATTTACTTTTGATTTACATTTTACTTTAAATTGCATTACTGTACTTACTGTACTGTACTTGGTCTTTATTATGATTTGGTGATTTAGCATCTGTGAATTCTAATGGCGATGCCGTTGAATGATGGAGCGAAGGTACGGATGAGTACACAATGCATTTTCGTGGGCACATCTTCTGCCGAAAAAATAATGCTCCAATGTTTGCCGAACATGTTTTACGCTATCAATCCATGGACTGAAAAATGGGAAAAATGCAATTATACAAAATTATACAAAATTCAGGGAAATAAATATTTTTTTTGTTTCCCTCTCGCAAATGCTGTCATTTTGAACAGAATTGAAAATTATTTACGAGTGAATTTCAGACATTCATCGTGACATTACGATTGTAATTTGCCAGAATTTATGTAGAATATAATTGGCCCACAACGCTTGTGGAACTAAAGTTGCAAAACGTCCATGTAACTTGCTCCAACTCAGCGCTAAGCATCCATTTTCAGAGACAGCACGAGCGCTGGCAAAAATCTCAACACCATAAAGTCACTGAGGGTTCTCAGGGTACTGCGACCCCTGAAAACAATAAACAGAGTCCCGAAACTGAAGGCACGTGGTTGTCTATTTCTTCTTTTTTTTTTGCTTACTGTTTTTGTTCTTTTTTTTTCATTGGGTTTACTCTCCATACTGCATTGTTTCCAAACAATCCGCTAATGCATCGTAGGTCCGTTGCTACAATTTGTAGTCTGTTGTGTCTCTTAATTAAGCCCTCAATTGCCGCCAATAGCCATAGTCGGCTGGGGCGTTCTGGGATTAATCAATGCGAAATGATTTTCATAAACGCTTTCTTCATTCCTTCTCCCTCCCTCCATCTATCCATCCATCCATCCATCCATTCTTCGTAAGAGTGCACGAAGATGGCTCAGAGGGTTGCTTTCAGAAGGTAAAAAGTCGTTAAAAAGGTCGTCCGCAACTCACCTTGCACCGCCTCTGGCAGACAGCGCCACATAAATGATCTAAGCGCTGCTCATGCTTACGCTTATGGCGCTACAATATACTTATTGTAATTCTCCGTTCACCCATACAGCCATTCATTCACTCATCTACCCATCTGTCCGTCCATCTAAATTCTCTTGTCTCTCTCGTCCCTTCTGCTCCCACCCCAACGTTATACTTTCATCCGCACAACCATCCAACCATCCATCCATTCGTCCTTCCATCCATCCTTCCGTTCGTCCATCCATCCATCCATCCGGCCCTCTGCCTCTCCATCTCCAGCCGTCTGTCTTTCGACGCTTGTCAACTTAAACGGTGTTTACTTAAACTTCTGCTGACGGCCTTTGCATTTCATTTCATTGCATTGCATTCATTCCATTTCATTCCAGTGCATTGCATTCCAGGCGGTGTTTGACTGCGTGGTGAATTCACTGAAGAACGTCTTCAACATCATGATCGTCTACATGCTCTTCCAGTTCATCTTCGCCGTCATCGCCGTTCAACTGTTCAAGGGCAGGTTCTTCTTCTGTAACGACGACTCCAAGAATAACGAGGAGGAGTGCAGGTGATGACTCCTCTGAAGGTGCTGCTGCTGATGATGATGATGACGATGATGACAACGACGATGACGATAAAGATAATGATGATGATGACGATGACGATGACGAGAACGATGGCGATGATGATGATAATGAAATCGATGTTAATGAGGAAGAAGATGACTGACGATTGTGCAATGACGATGACGGATGCAAACGCTGATGAACCTACTCGAACCGCGCTATACTTCAACATCTAAAAATCTGGAGGCTTTTTATTTCTCCTCACGAATCGGACGATTCCATTATTTTAATAATAATTAATAATAATATTTTCATTTATTTTTTTTCGTACGAATTCAAATTAATTCCACTCCATTGGTGCGATCTCTTCCACTCCATCCTTTTGACTCTATCCTTCCTGCAGGGGCGAATTCTTCCAGTACCAGATAGAAAACGATAGACACGTGGCCGTCGTGGAAAAGCGGAAGTGGGACAGGAGAGATTTCCACTACGATAACGTGGCCGACGCCATGTTGACTTTGTTTGCTGTTCAAACAGGAGAGGGATGGCCGGCGTAAGAATGATTTCCATGAAAACATTGCCCTTAAAAATATACGCCATCTCATTGAATACATATTATTGTTATTATTATTATTTATTATTATTATTATCATTATTATTATTATTATTTATTATTATTATTGTTGTTACTGTTATCGTATCATGCTGCAGAATTCCTTCTAAATATTTAGATTATGAAATTCTTTATAAATTGTCAAGACAATTCGGGAATGATTATATGCACTGCCGCCATCAATTTCCATTTTATCCGTATCTCTTCAGGGTCCTGAGGCATTCCATCGAAGCCACGGAGGTGGATATGGGCCCCCAGCCGGGCCACCGAATGGATATGGCCATCTTCTACATCGTCTACTTCATCGTCTTTCCATTTTTCTTCATCAACATCTTCGTCGCACTCATCATCATCACGTTCCAGGAACAGGGAGAGAACGAACTCATTGACCAAGAGCTGGATAAAAATCAGGTCAGCCAACGATCGACTTCCGTTTTGCATACATTAGCCTACATAATGAGGAGCTTAATTATTGATTACAGCGGCTATGCGATGTGAAATGTTAAACATTAGCGTGCCACTTGGCCGCCAAAATAAGTCAATACTATGGCGTAACCAATGGAGATGATGGAGCATTTCATGCATATTCATGATTTCATGGGGAGGAGCTAATTATGCGCATTAATTCTTCTGATAACTCATGTTTTGACTAGTCGGTCCTTGGAGAGTCATTTGTCATATTCTGAATTCTGGAGGCAATTCCCAAATATTAAAAAAAAGAAGAAAAAGAAATGAAAATGAATATATTCTTTTATAATGTTTTTAATTCAAGTTTTATATTATTTATGGAAAATTAAAATATTATTGAATTAAAAATGCATTTACCAGTCACACGCGTTCCATATCAAAACCTTTTACTTACTCAAAAGCTTTTAGGGAATTTAAAATTAACAAAAAAGAAAAAAAATTGATGGAAATTTTAAATTTTATATTTCGTAAGTTTCTTAAGACTAAAACCCTGCATTAAATTGTTCTTTGCTTTGTCTGGAACTCCAATTGAATTTCGTCGACATCCACGCCATTACTGAGTAAAGTTTAGTTCATCTGGTTTCTCGTATTTCTGTTTTGTAAAAATTCGCAAGTCAGACTTTTTTTTCAAATATAAACAAATAGTTTCACGATAATATGAAGATTATTATCATCAAACAATGATTTTAATACCATCTAAGTAAGATTTTAAAAAATGATTTATAAAAAATAATAATAATAAAAATAATAATTCTCCGAAAGAAACAATGCATGGATTTCGTGATCAATGCAAGACCGGCCTGTCGGTACATGCCAAAAAGGAAGGACTCCGTCAAATACCTCATCTGGAGATTGGTGGTATCAACGGCATTCGAATACGTCATCATGATCATCATCGCTTGTAACACTCTTCTCCTTATGATGAAGGTTTAAAGTTTTTTTATTCCCTTTTATTTTACTAATTCTTTTAAAAAATAGAATTTTTTTTTTATTAATTTTGTTTTAGAGCGTTTAAGCTGGTGATTAATGTCTTCCGATATTTAATAATGAAATTTAATTAAGGTTTAACCGGACAATTCGTCAAAATATCGCCCGCTAAAAAGTTATCCAAAATAAAACACACAACAAAAAAACCTGAACATGCGACAACATGGCGTGCAGGTTGGTTCAAAGGTTCCATGTGGCTAATAGCAAGAGTATTCCCAAATCAGTCTACATCAGGGTAGGGAAATTTCGGAAATGGCGGAATAAACTTGACTTTGCTTTCTATTTTTGTTTATAAACCATCTAAAACATCGGACAAACAAACAAATAAACAAACGAACAAAAGAACCAAACATCAAGCATATAACAATGCAATAATCTGAAATGGCATTTGTATAATTAATAATTGACGTATCGACTCCACTTAATCAATAGCCATTGTAAATAACAACGCAAATATAAACCCGTACATCAGTTTGATGATTCTTTAAAGAAAACTTCAAGAATCAACCAAACCGCTGGTCAAATCATTAACAACTAACCAATTATTAGTTAACCAATTATTAACTAACCAATTACCATTCGACCGAAAATCCAGTACGTACCGAGGGAAAAGGGCAACTCCCACGACACGTACATCAACACCCTCTCCATACTCAACATGGCCTTCACAACAGTCTTTACAATCGAAACTGTCCTCAAAATCATTGCCTTCGGGGTCAAGGTGAATGATTGTCTTGTCTTGTCTTCTTCTGTTTATGGCTGAGCCAAAGTTTGGACTTGAATGAATATTATAATAATAAGTATTGGAATATTGATGCTAACATTATCGAATTTATATTACAAAATTTATATTTGTGCCAAACCAAATTAAAAAGTATCCAGATATAAAATCAGATCTTTTTTAGGATGCTAATATCAACTAATTAATTTCCAAACGAAATATCTCACAAAGATTTGTGTGAGAGATTTTACTAGTCACAAAAAATATAAAAGTCCAGAATTAAAGTTAATAATAATTTAATAGTGATAACGAAGGGGACGACCCTTGATAAAGGTAGCAACAATATCGACGATAAACAACAACTGGACAACCAGGGTTAATCATGTGCTTTTTAATGACCTCCAGAACTATTTGAAAGACTCTTGGAATGTGTTTGATCTGATCACCATCATTGGTAGCATCACTGATGTCCTTTGGACGGAACTCCATCTCAGAGTCAGTTCCTCAGAGGTCAGATTGTGGTCTTCCTCTTCTTGTAATGTTTATCGCTTTAATAACTCTTAATTAGAATTCGTTTTAAGAAATATTATATAATAATAATAATAATAATAATAATAATAATAATAATAATAATAATAATAATAATAATAATAATAATAATAATAATAATAATAATAATAATAATAATAATAACAACAACAACAACAACAACAACAACAACAACAATAATAACAACAATAATAATAATAATAATAATAATAATAATAATAATAATAATATCATTTAAATATAAATGCAATTTAAATATAATTTTAATAGTAATAAATAACAACTAGTTATCATATATTAAGTTCCCAGCAGACGTTTTATGTTTTGTTTGATCATTTATTACATTATTTTTGTATTTGTTCCTTGCTCGTTGTGAGGCATGGAAACGTGTTTTTGGGAAATTTTTCCCTCATTTATAAATGGAAATACCGGTGTCCACTTTTGCGGACAAAATGAGATCTGATGGGATTTTCCATTAATAAATGTTTAGCTAGGGTTTTCCCACACGACTTCACGAAAGAGGGATGGTTCAAGTCTCGAGTTAAACTTTTTTTTTTTCACAAACTTAATTCAAACAAATAATTAATTCAAGCATAAAATTAAATTAAACATATAATTAATTTAAGGAAAAAATTAATTTTAGTAAATAATTAATTTAAACAATTAATTCATTTAATTCAAATAATTTTCATTAAAAAATATTTTTAATTTCTAGCACTCAAACAACGGAATCAACTTTGGCTTCCTGCGATTGTTTAGAGCAGCTCGGCTGATAAAGTTGCTCAGACAGGGTTACACCATCAGGATTCTCTTGTGGACCTTCATCCAATCATTCAAGGTCATTTCTATGTTTTATTATTATTATTAATTTTATAATTATTATTTATTTTATTATTTTGGAATTTATTTAAAATTGATTTGTTAAGGGATAGAGATTTATTCTTAGGAGTGCCTGAAAATATTCTCAATGTTATTGGACTTGGTATTTCGAGTATCAGTTTTTTAATAATAATAATATTAATAATATTTACTTGAAATTATATTCGCAAAATTTGCTTATGCGAAAGTTTTGCCGAAGTAAATTCGAGCAGTTCATAACAACAACAACGAGATCATATCTGAAATGTTACTTTTAGGTTTGGTTTAGGAAATACCCAGGGGAAAATCCGTTTCATTTTAAATCTCATTGTTTCCTTGTTATTGTACTTCCGGTCAGTGTGGAATTTTGGCGGGAGTTCGTTTAATGAAACGTAGCTTGTTTCATGACACAAATGGGTTCTATTGAACCCGACGACATACATACATGTAGACCGATTCGCATCTTCAATAAAGATGCATTTGTCCATCTCCACAGGCACTTCCCTATGTCATACTCCTGATAGCCATGCTCTTCTTCATCTACGCCATCATCGGAATGCAGGTGAGGTGGAGAAATGGAAGGTGATTTGATGACGATGACGACGACGACGATTATGATGACGACGACGATAGTGATAATGATGATGATGATGACATCGACAGTGACGACGATGATGCTGATGATCATGGTGATGATTATGGCGATAGTTGTGATGACGCATATTGATGTTTTTAAGATATTTGGAAACATTCAGCTGAAACCAGGCGCAGAAATAAACAGACACAATAACTTTCGTTCTTTTCCGAACGCTGTTCTCCTGCTTTTCAGGTTTTTCTTTTTTATATGAATAATTTTGGGAAAATTGCTTTCGGTTTTCATGGCTTCCTGCGTTGAATTTCAAAAGAACTTTCAATTTCGAAAGTGCTTTCAGAATGAAACAAGCATTAGCTGTACATGATGAATTTTATCAAATTTTATATTTTTGAATAATAATAATAATAATAATAATAATAATAATAATAATAATAATAATAATAATAACAATAATAATAATAATAAATAATAATAATAATAATAACCAGATTTTATAAATCAACTTGAGAATTGAATTAAATTTTATCCAAAAAAAATCATCTTGAAATCCTTGAAACTACCTTCAGGTGCGCCACAGGTGAGAGTTGGCAGCAGATAATGTTGTCATGCATGGCTGGAAAGGACTGCGATCAACTTTCAACCATGTACAAGGAAACACACAAATGTGGACTCGACATTGCCATACCTTACTTTGTATCCTTCATTTTCTTCTGTTCCTTCCTCGTGAGTTGTGCCTTTCAAACCCCCTGCTGATCGTTTGTGTTGGTTTGTTTTTGTGGGATTTAATAAATAAATTTCATTTATATAAATTTCATTTAAATGAATTGTATTCCTATTAGTCTGGCTGGATTTTTAAAATATTGAATAGCTATTATACATGTCAAGTGACCACCTATTCATTTAAATTTCTTTGCAGTTTTATCACGAATATCTCTGAAAGTATATAAATATCTAGAATTGATCATAAATAATATTTAATAAAAATAATAACAATGTTTTTGAAATTGTTTAATAATCTATGTGGAAGTGTTGATAAGCGGTGCTTTGTGTACTCAAGTGAACAAATGAATTATCTTTTAAAATGATTCACTTATAAATAAATAAATTTTTTATTTTTTAAATTAATTTTTTATTTTAAACTTTATTCGTGCAGATGCTGAACTTGTTTGTGGCCGTCATAATGGACAACTTCGACTATCTGACGAGAGATTCGTCCATCCTGGGTCCACACCACCTGGACGAGTTCATCAGGGTCTGGGCCAATTACGATCCTTCGGCCACGTAATTTAATTTGTGGTTTTATTTTTATAAATAAATAATTTTTTTTATAATTTTCTGAGTATATTTAAAAAAAGTCACCTTTCTCCTTATTTGATTTAAAATGACTGGACTTAAATTAAATTTTAGAATTAATTTTTTTAATCGGAAAAATTAATAATAATTTTGTTTTTTTTTTAATTTCAAGTGGCCGCATCTTGTACATGGACATGTATGACATGTTGAGGAACATGGAACCACCTGTTGGCTTCGGCAAGAAGTGCCCATACAGACTGGCTTATAGGGTCAGTCAACCGTAACTAGCAACCTCAATTTGGATTCTTGTCCCGTCGCTTTGAGATATCGAGATTTGATATGTTTTGTTGTAAAATTTAATTGGCTGATTTCGATTAATTTTTATATTTATAATTCAATTCAATTAATTTTTAATAAATAAGATTTATATTTCGATGAAATTATTTATTAAATTTTGTCAGAAATTAATTCGAATGAACATGCCAGTCAGTAACGATGGAACTGTTCACTTCACGACAACTTTGTTCGCTCTCATCAGGGAATCTCTCGGCATAAGGATGGGCCCCGGTAATTATTTATTTATGGATTATTTATTTATTTATTAATATATTTTGTTCCTCAATTTTCTTAAGTTTCTAAAAAACCATTTGCTCATAATAAGTTTTTATCGACCGTTACTGGTATTTTAAAATTTAAAAAATTAACATCTGTATCAGAAGATTCTTAAATCAATAGGTTTACTTTTTTTTTAAGTGAACGCTTCTTCAACTTCTATACAAATAATTGTTTGCCTCGAGAAATACAAATACATAAATGTCCAGAGATGAATCACTTTTCCAATCATTTGAAATCTCTTTGCAAGATAAGCAAACAGACACCAAATACTCCAAAATCTGAATGTTGGAGCCATTTGCAATCATCGAAAAACATACGAGTCTTCCTTTCCAGTTGTTGTTGCTGATGCAGTCGTCGTTGTTGTTGTTGTTGTTGTGTTCCGACAACAAGAAGCCTTTCCCTTGTAGCTACAGATCGTCAAACCGACTTACGCTTAGAAATTCATTTCCATTTCATCGATTATTTCTTTCCTGGCAGTCATCAGACAGTCTGATGGCATTCTTCATTCGCCCGTCTTTTTTTTTCAAACGAGTCAACACGTCGCTATCGATTTTGATGAAGCAGAGAGAATTTCACGAATTTTGCCACATGCCTTGAAGACCACTTCATTGGGTTTCCTGATAATTAGATCAAACCAATTGTGTCAATTCAATTTAACTTAATTTGGAATTTTTCTGATAACATAAAATGATTTATCTTGAATTATTGATAATTAAAACCGATTATTAATTAAATTCGTTGAATAGCATCGGAAATGAACAAGCAAGACGAAGCATTGAGAGAAACCATAAAAACACTTTGGCCAATCCAATCCAAAAAGATGCACTTGTTAATGGTGCCTCCGAACGAAGGTAAGGCTTTTCAAATTGGAATTTTAAGTCATTAATGTCGCCTTATAATTGCTAATTTATTTCAACTTGGTCGAATAAATGTTGCTTTTGTAATATAAATCGATGAGCAATTGTTATAAATAATCAATTTATATTTTATTATTATTATTATTATTTCTGTTATTCTTCTAATTGTTCGTGATTTTTAGAACTCACGTACGAAAAGCTGACGGTTGGAAAAATTTATGCGGGTCTTCTGATAGCTGAAAACTGGAGAGCCTACAAAGCAAATAAGACGATTAAGATGGTCAATTACTTTTCTTCTTTTTCGTGCAAAATAAAATAATTTCACACATTTACTTAAAATGTTTTGATGAGAGAAAATTTCACAATATCAGACGAAAGTTTTTTTTTATCACTTATTTAGTAATTTAATACAATTTAAAGACAAATCAGAAAATTTTCTTGAAAATTTAATCCTTCCAGAAACCAACGCTATTCAAGAAGCTCATCGGAACTTGTGCCATGAATCCCGCCTCTGATGTCTTGCAATCGAAAGAGATCTTCGACTTGGCCAGTCACATAAACGAGAGCCAACACCCTCACCATCCATCCGATCCAAGGATACCCTTCGTCATCAGGTATCCGAACCACCCGCAACCGCCTCGCGTCAGGTAAACTTTCTCACATCGCTGATGCTCGACTCGACTTGATGAATGTTTTATCGATGGACTAAAACCATGCTTTCCAGAGCGGCTGACAGTGTGAGAGCGATGTTGAGTTTAATTTCGCTACCATTTCAATGGAAAACGTACCTGCGATGCGTTTAAACCTCTTTGCAAGGGCTTTTTAGGGAAGTGATGTAATTCGCTGACGCTGGAAGCAATTAAGTGTACCTGCCTCTACAAAAACAATACAATTAAATGCACCAGTCTCTACACAAACAATACACGCTCTCCATCTCTCACTCCCTGCAGCATAAACCCGGCAGCAGGTGAAACGCCGTTGCATGCCTCACAGACATCCCTAAAGCAACTCAATCATGCCGGAAACCAGGAAGTAAACACGTTTTCTGAGCTTCTTTTTTTATTTTTTTGCCTATTTTTACTTTTTATTTTTATTTATTTATTTTTGCCGTTCAGATGAATTTAAATTTCTAATTGTTTTTCTTTTCAACTTGCATTTCTCCGTTTCGAAGAGCCAGAAACTTTCTTCTTGTCTCACTAAACTCTCGGATCAAGTTGACATCCAATCGACCGAATTATCTGAAAAATCCGATCCCTCCATGTTTACCCTAAACGGAGAGGAAATTCTCGCCAAGAAATCTCTCGAACCCGAGCCCCAAGGCCGGTCGCCTACTCGTCTATCTTCGGAAGACCAGTGGTCTCAGGGCACGCCTCAACATCAGCTTCATAATCCTAGCCTCCGTCATCCCGGCATAAGACCGGACATCTCCCAGCAAAGCATAAGCAGTACTCACACCTTGGGATCTAAAAGTTGTGCTTCAAACGAGGGCATTGAAACCGTCAGAGTCACTGACATGACAAGTTCGACAGGCTTCACGAAATCAATAGGAACCATAATCTCTTCCATAAACAAATCAGTCAGCAGTGCCCTAACCAATCTCGTCAATCAACCAGACAATCAGACAGGGATCAGACCGGCAACCGTGCCCAGCGTTCCTTTCAAACCGACAAACTCTTCTCAGAGAGGAAACTCAACGATGATTCCGAGCAGGGTTCCTTCAGATGGATTCTTGGCACGATTCCAATCCCTCAGTCCCATTCCTTCCAGACGTGTTGGTCACAACAACGCCTCCTCTATTCTCACCCTGTCTCCCAGCATAAACTTCCCCACTCAACGACCCGAACCGATATCGAAACAGCATCTGAGACTCACTGCCAAAGACAGCTCTCCTTATCCATCCACTCGTTCTGATCTTGTACCACTCCTGTCCAAGCATTCAAGCCAAGAAGGGACGAGTGAAGGTTATTATAATCGCTCAGGTTTTTCATGAATATGATTAAAATCGATTAAATAATTACAGCGGGACGATTGTCATTGACATGATGATCAAGAATCTAATTAAGTTTGAGTTTTATTAATTACTTTAACAATTAATCAATTAATTAATTAATTTAACAAATTAGTGAAGCATTGCAAAATAAAGGTGAAAAAAAATTTCGACAGAAATCTTGGAGCCAGCCACGCCAGGAATGAGTCAGACATCTCAGCTGGAAACTCCCTTTGAACCTTCTATGCAACGCCAAGTAGCCGAACTCTTTCCTTCCTCAGGTAGTTTGAAAGCTCTCAACCATCTCGAAAAAAGCTCCGAATACTTCAGATCTGCAGATTTGACAGGGCGATCCAGATCGCCCAGTCCAGGGCCTGCGGTCCAACCGGCCAGACCGACTGTCGCGATTGAAGCGGCGACAGGCAACCTCAGAAGGTTGCCGGCCGTTCCACCTAGAAAACCATCGATGCTCAACTTGAATTCCATGAGGCAATCCTTCGAGGATCGAATGCCTCACGTCCTCACTTCGCCGACTGCCATCGAGTCTCATCAGGATGACATCGTCGTCTCTTCTCCGACGCGTGGATCCTTAAACTTCCCCTTGCTGGATCCGTCTCCGTCCCATTCCAGTTTGAACCTCCACCAACATCTCAAGTCGACGACAGTTTCGACCGATTCCAATCCGCCCCGACCCAATTCCACCACGGACGTCGAGAGTACGTCGCGTTGCTCGAGCGGCAGTCAAGCGACGAGAGGCGGCGACCCGCACTTGCCAAGACCGACGAGAATTCCAAGACGCGACGAGGACTTTCGACCGCGATTCGAGCCGTCAGACCGTCTAAACTTCCCGTCGTCTTCTGCCAGAATATTCTCTGCAGGTCTCGAGCAGAGGCGTCAACATTCACTGCGACGACGTGGAGATCTCTCGGACTACCCTCACAGGTCGCTTTTACCCGCTCCTCGAAGGCCTCAATTCGAGCCCGGCCTACGCCAGCCGCACCATCGACTTCAACAGCGACTGATGCTGGACTCCGTGCATCAATCCCACAGTCTGCCAAAGAGTTTCAAGCAGATCAGGTCTACCAGAGAGGTCAGGGTTCAAGTCCCGAGACCGAGGGTGCCTCCGAATGACAAGGAAGATGAAAGCGATTCTGACGACGGTGACTGGTGCTAACGATGCGATAATTTCCGTGGCCAATCGAGTTTTTCAAATTTTTTTTTTAAATCCCACTTCAAAAATAAAATAAACATCCTAACGTTTAGGATATTCTGGTTTTATCCATTGGATTCTTCGTGGAGTGATTAAGGTTTTTATATCCGAGGTGTGTTTTATTGTCGTGTTTTTCTTTTTTATCGCTTTTTTGAATATTTTGGCACGAGCTACGACTTTCGTCTATTTCATATGAGTTTGCCTTTCGTTTCAAAGTCAATTTTTTTCAACCCGAGCGTCAGAAGCAGTCGAAACTGACGATGCTCGTTTAAACAATTTCTTCCTTTTATTCCGGACGTTTTCCATTCCATATGGTTTTTGGTTCTATTCAAGGTTGGTAGTTAATTATAATCTCGTTCTACACTTTCCATTTCACTGCACGTCGATGTTTGGCAATACTTCATGAGGTTTCCGCGACGACCTCTGAACTTTGAAAGATTAAAATATGTCACCAAAAAAAAAAATTTCCGGACGTTATCCCGAGCAAAATAAAATTTTGAAATCTCCAAACTGCAGAACATTGTTAAGTTCACTGTCGATTTGGAATCGAATAAATTATCAGTTAAAGCGATAAATGAAATTAATTTGTTAATCTTTGTTAGCTCTGAACTGCTGAATATCGTCGATGGAATGTTCTATAAGCGGGTGATTTTTCTCCACCTCAACGTGTCTGAGATTTGTGATTCCAATTCTATTTTCTGCTGTCAATAACAGGAACTGTTGCCATGCCTTAAACTGTCAACAGTCAAGTTTGTTGATGTCGTTATGGAGTCAACTTCCGACTGAAGTGACGGCTGCAGTCGACGAATCGTTGTTGTTGTCTTCTGCCTTTCCAATACCAGCTCCATGTCTCCACGTGTTTGACATTTGTCTTTGACACAGGTTCAAATCGCCCGTGGTGCCGAATAGAATGAGCGAGATTAAATCCTTAATAGTAGGACATTAATGTTTCTATATATATATATATATAAACTCATTATTCGTCATTTATTAATTCGTAATATTCGCTAAATTGATTTTTCCCTCTTTGTTGACTTAGTCGATCAACATTTCAGAGCTTTGTCACGCCCGTGGTGTTTCTCAATCATCATTGAATTCTTTTCAAGTGCGGGTCGTTATGGAGTTTGTCTGTGTTGATTTTATTGCCGTGCTGTTGTTGTTGTTGTTGTTGCTGTTTTTATCTTGAGAGGTTTGCAGATGATTTCATCCACTTGAAATTCATCTGCTTCGTTTGCTCAAGCAGAAGGACTTGTGTCTTCTTTAAGATAATAGAACATTTATATTCAGAGTCATTCTGAAGGCCCCTGGTAATCCGATTACAGCTCTTACAGCTGGTTTACAGCTAAGGGATTACTTTACCATGTTATTATTATTATTATTTGAGATAATTCTTAATAATATTTTTTTTATTACTACCCATAACTTTAAAATTTATTTTAATAATATTTACTTCCCTTAACCTTAATTTATTGTTACTGTGAAATGTTCGAATCATTAATTACCATTGTAATTATTATTATTACTATTATTAGCTGGAGGCCATTGGGTAATATAATTAATTAAGGATAATAAAAATAATGGCAATAATAATAATATATTACTAATAAAAATTAGCTGTGCCTATAGTATTGGCCAGCATTCGTTTTTCAAAAAAGCCAATTTCTTATTGGAAATAACCTAAATTTCAAACAAAAATTCAAACTCCTGGAATTTCCTAAGCATTAATATTAACGATGTTAACATTAATATTTATGAAATATAACAATGTTATAAATACATTTATTCTGTATATTTAATCGGTATTACCGATTCGCCTGTTTATAAAACAAAAAAGTCTAAATGAAGGTAAATAATTAAGTAAGCTTTTAAAAGAAATGAATTAATCTACAAAATCCGTAAAAGAAAAATATATAATTACAGTTTTCTCTGATACCCTAAAGGTAAGGCCTTCTGATTCCAAACTTTCGGGACTTAAGAAAAGTTTTAAAAGCACAAAAGTAACAACGTAACAAAAGCAGACCAAAAAAATATTGCAAACAACTATTTGCACGTTACATTATCGGTTTTATTGCTTTGCAAGATTTTTATCGTCAAGCAAAATGGCTTTTCTCTTCAGGAATGAGGAATGGAGAAGACTTTGTCGTCAGGAAGTGTCAGTTCCTCGTTCGGTTTTTCCGAGTCTACATAGATGTTCGTAGGAGCGGGCGGCTTGTGGCTCTTGACGATATTTTCTAACGAAGATTCATTCACTGTGGAGTATATCTCGGAAGACGATGAAAAGACGGTAGAATTTGACATGAGCTGAGGTTTCTTGGTGTCTCTGCAAAGATAACGAATTGTGTATAATCTATGTCGCTAATAAAAATTTCAATTAAGTTGATATTTTTTATTTATTAAAATTTCCTATTTATAAAGCACGTTGAAGATCGAATGTTAGTCCATCTCTAGAGATGAACGCTAGAGTCGAAGTGGAAAGCCTACCTTTTCCTTTTCTTGCAGAGAAGAACTGACAGGACGATGATGATAATGAAGAAGATGAAGCAGAGAATGATGAAGATTATGAAGAGTATCCCAAACTAAGATGGCAAAATAATAAAAACTTAGGGAAGCAGCATGTAAATAGCAAATAACCATCAAATAAGTGTAAATACGTAAATTCTCTTGTAGTAAATAACGTCCTGTGTCACACCCAATCTCATGACATAAGATGTAAACGCAGAGGTGTTGAAATTCTTACAGATTTAGCCTCCCACGCATTAATTCACAAGCGTGAAAACCCCTTCTTTCAGGTAAGTAGAACATATTTTTATTAATATTACGTAACATTATTTGGCAGACTTCCAATTGATGCATTTAGCAGAACTTATTGTCAAAAGTTACGAATCAAAGTATTATCATCGTCATCATCATCATCCGCTTTTTATGCATTTATTCATCGAGCTTACCATAGATATTGAGCCACTGTCCTGAGTGCTCTGATAAGGAATCGTGCCACCTGTGGGGAAATCCTGTTTCGATCCACATCTTTCTCCCGTGTATCCCTGAGGGCACTGACATTGAGGTACCAACGTCTGACCATCATTGAGAGTAACCACCTGACAAAACCCTCTTTTGCATTTCAATGTACTGCACAAGAGACGTTCTTCGCATGCGTCTCCTTTTTAACGAAATTAACATTTAGAATTTAATTAAATTTAAAATAAATGCTTTAATTTGGTATTAATAACGTTATCCTATAACTCATTGGTGATTTATAATCGTATTATAATCGGATGAATAGAATATTTGGAATGAATCATTTGAGTACTTATTCTCAAAGAAATAACATCAAAGATTAAGTTATTAACCTGAAAATTGCTTTGGACAGATACACTTTCCTTCCTTACAAATTCCTCCATTCTGCAGATTTAATTTTAAAATATATAAGCTTGATTCGGTGAATTGTAAACCCATTGTACAAATCTGTATAAATATGTGGATAAACATAAAAAAATTTGACACCTGACAAAACTTTCCTATAGAAGTGCACAAATCCACTTCACATCTCGAGCCAACGAATCCGGGTTTGCAAACGCAGAGACCATCGATGGAACAGATGCCCGCGTTCAGACAACCAACCACTTTGCATAAGGGGTCTTGGCAGTTTTGCCCCACATAGTTTGGAGGGCAGAAACAGTTCTTGTCTCCGTAACACGTACCTCCGTTTTGACAGGGGTTTGACTTGATGCAGGCCTGTTGACAGAATTTAAATTGCATCTATTGCTTCGCCACTCGGCTTTTTGGTTACGAGTTCAAAAATTAGAAATTAAAAAATAAATATGTAAATCAACCAGGAAAAGGGTAAAATATATTCTTGAGTGCATATAAATCTAACACGTAATAAACAGAAAATATATATATTATATATATTATAATCTTTTTTGCTTTTCACCATTTCGCTGCAATTTTTGCCGACAAATTCGTTTGAGCATTTGCAGGTGTAATCGTTGATTCCATCTTCACAGGTGGCTCGATTTTGACATGGGTTTGGTAAACATTCGTTTATGTTTGTCTCGCACATCTTTCCTGATTTTGAACGAAATTAATTATTAAATTAGAATCACAAATACTCCAGATAATCTACATTATTAATCGTATAGCAGAAATGTGACAGATATAAATATAACAACAAAAAATAATCCCGAAATTCCCCTTAAATCTAACATTAATTTGAAGCTCAAACTAATTTTTGGAGCGGATGAGTTTAATTTTAGTCTTTGGTTGTTTACATTGCAAACATCAATCACTCACATCTCAATCATTTAAACAAATAATTTCAATAATTTTCACCCGTGAAGCCGGATTTGCAAATACACGTGTAGGATTGAAGACCCTCAATGCATTGGGCGCCATTTTGGCATTGGTTGCCAAGGCAATCGTCCTTACTCATCAAACAATTGCTTTCCACGTTCTTCCAACCTGGAATAATTGTTAATTATTGGTTTTAATCAATTTAAATTTAATTGTTTCAAAATAATTAATCGACTATTCATTTTTAATTATTTTTTAATGTGAATTCGTTTAATTAATTTTTAAATGAAAATTTCTTATCATGCTTTGAAATTTGTTTTGATTTTTTAACATTATTTTGTACTGTTATTTGAATAAAATAAGAGCTTTTGATAATTAATTAGGAATAAATAAAGGCATAAAATGAAAATAAATAAATCGTTTGAACTTTGAACTGTCTGACCTGCTAAGCACACCTTGTTTCCATTGTTATCACAGGTGTAATGTCCATTCATGGAGTCGTGAGGTTGGCACAACTTTGTACAATCCTCGCCGTAGAAATTGGCATCGCAATAAACTTTCCATGTAAAAGTCAGTCTGGAATTTATTGGTTTGAATAGTTAATTTTGTAATATTATTTAATAAATAATAAATATATTAATAATAATAATAACATTAATATTAATCAATCCTCAATGCAAATGAGCAAAGCGATAAGGACAATGCAATTAATAATAATAATTTCTTTATAATTTAAAATAATTTTATCCGAATATTTTACTATAATGGAACTTGAAAAGTCACGTACGTAGTCCTCCTTCCTGAGGCTGAAACTGTGATGGGAATCGAACTCTGCTCCGATGGACTGGGAGGTGTTTGCAGTCTGTAGATGATGTCATCCACGAAATCAGGTGCTGATAAAGGAGTGTCATCGTCTTCTATGTGAGTCTTTAATAGAATTCCTCCCTGAAGTTAAAAGTAAATCATCTTTTATTAACGTCGATGATTAATTACAGCTTAATTTGTATAATATTATGTTAATGAAGACGTAACTTCTAAATTGATGACATAATTTTTAGATTTTAACTTTATTTTTATGTAGTTTTTACTTTCTATTATTGGTAACAATATTATTATTATTATTATTTTATTATTATTATTTTTTATTATTATTTTATTTCCTTATTATATTACACGCAAATTTGTGTCATTAAATGGACGAAACTCCTGAGATTTTTTGCCTGCTTCATGCGCAACTTGAGGAATTTTTCCAAATAATTCTGATAAAATATTTTTTCAAAAATACTAAGCAATGAATATCAAACGCCAAAAATATCAAACAATGTATGGGCGCTTCAATAACAGCCCAAGAATCCAACGACGACGAAAACAACAACAGCAAATCCTAACCGGCCATGAGTTGAAAGTATGGATGATGGGATTTTGAACTCCTTTCATATCAGATTTAAAATTGTTGTTGTTTTCGTTGTCGAAAGATCCTGTAATCTTCGTTAAGATTGGAGTATCGACGGAATTGGTGCTCCTGGAAAGTGGACATGACAAAGGATACGTCATAAGGAATATTTTCTTGAATTAAATTGCGATAATCATAAATGCTTTTAGATTAAAAATTTTTAAATAATAATGAAAGTCTTTTTTTTTAAAGTTTAATGAATTGAAGATTTACTAACAATATCATAGTGAAGGAGAATCAATAAAAGTTTAATTTTCAATAATAAATTAAATAAATAATTGATTAATTAAATAACCATGTTTCACTAATTTAATATATTTACTTCAATTGTAATATAATTTATGTTTAAAATTACAATTTGAAGTTTAATTTATTTAGAGTAAATAAATATCAATCAATTACCCTCCGAGCCAATCCAATCCGAATCTAAAGGTGTGATCACATGGTCCTACCCAGTCACAATCCTCACCATCCCCGCTAAGTCCATGGGGATTATTAAAGGATATAAGAAACCATTCAAATGTCGCTGTGCCTTTCACCTGTGGCAGATCTACCTGGGATGTTTGAAAAATTTTTAAAGTTAAATATAACTAAAATGCTCTGTAGCTTACGCGCACGGCGCTATATAAATGACATATTATTTATTATTATTATTTATTATATGCTAGTAATTTTCAGTATAATATTCTGAAAAAATAATAATTTTGTAATCATTAAATCTAGAAATTTATAGTTTCAAAATTCTGTATTTATTATTCTCAAATGTCAACAGCAAGCGCCACCTACTTGAATTAGGAGAAAACAAAATGCAATGCCTTCTATAAACTTCATGGTGAACCTTAAAGTAACATCTTTTGATGACTTATATAGAGTTCAGTGCTGACAGTTTCACAGTGCTTTACGGTCCTTTAGGCCTATTGCATCGGCCTAAATGGTATTGTTAGGCTTCAGTGATCGGTCTGAGTTCTGACTCAGGCTTAAAAATGCTTTTAGAATTTGAGTTTGGGAATTTCATATCGTTTTGATTGTAGTAATAATGGTTGTGTGGTTGTTTAATCCGTTTTAAAAAATAATAATAAGAAAATATATAAAATAATATGACCAATCAAGAGCTTCTATAATGTATTTTTCAATAATATTTCCATAATTCCGTTTTGACACGTTCAACAACAACTCTTTTGCGAGCTTTTAAGAGTCTCCGTAAAATTACTGAAGCTATTGAAAGATTCCGCAGTGTTACTAAAGCTATTAAAAGCTTATGTTGGTAAATTGTTAAAAGGAATGGATTAATATAACAGAAAAAAACGTATTTTCAGGAGGTGTAAGAATACAGTGACCTCTGCTAACCTGCCTAAAACAGGAAGCCACATCCCGATAATGAAAAATATCCAGAAATTGAGGAAAGTGAAAGGAAAACAAAAGTAACGATGGTACGCGAATAACCGTGCGACCACAAGATGGAGGTCGGATTACCAGTTTTATTTTGTCCTTTTCAATTTTTGATCATCAAGCAAAATAGCTTTTCTCTTCTGGAATGAAGACATCATCCTTGGCGAATTCTTTGTCGTCGGTAGATGGCAGTTCCTTGTTCTGCTTTTCCGAGTTCTCATAAACGTTCAAAGAAACGGGCTGTTTGTGGCTATTGCCAATACTTCCTAAGGAAGATTCTGTCACTGTGGAGTATATCTCGGAAGACGACGATAAGATGCTAGAAGTTGACATGAGTTGAGGTTTCTTGATATTTCTGCAAAGAAAAAGAAATATTTATAATATATGTTATTAGTTAAAATTTTAATTGTTCTTATTTATGAAACACATTGATCGAATGTTAGCCATGTCAATCTACCGTTTCTAGATGAAGAGAATCGAAAGGGAAGGCCTACCTTTTCCTTTTCTTGCAGAGAAGAACTGACAGGACGATGATGATAATGAAGAAGATGACGCAGAGAATGATGAAGATTATGAAGAGTATCCCAAACTGAAAATGCAAAACATCAAAACTTAGAAAAGATGAAGTTATTGTCAGAAGTTACTAATCAAAGCATCAACATCACAGCTTTTTATACATTTATTCACCGTGCTTACCAAAGGTAATGATCCACTTTCCTGAGGGCTCTGATAAGGAATCGTGCCACCTATGGGGAGATCCTGTTTCAATTCACACCTTTCTCCCGTGTATCCCTGAGGGCACTGACATTGAGGTACCAAAGTCTGACCGTCCTTGAGAGGAACAACCTGACAAAACCCTCTTTCGCATTTCAACGTACTGCACAAGAGATTTTCTTCACATGCATCTCCTTTTTAACAAAATGAACATTTAGAATTTAATTAAATTTAGAATATACGCTTTGATTTGTTATTAATAACATTAGCCATTAATTTATTGGTGATTTATAATCGGATTATAATCGGATGAATAGAGTGTTTGGAATGAATCATTTATGTAGTTATTCGCTGGTTCTCAAATAAGACTCATCAAGGATTGAATCATTTACCTGAAAATTGCCTTGGACAAACACATTTTCCTTCCTTACAAATTCCTCCATTCTGTAGATTTAATTTTAAAATATATAACCTTGATTTAGTAATTAAATTTTGCATAAATTGAATATTGAAAAAATATTTATCTAAATTGACTTTTATCACAAATCTAAATTTATGGACAAACATAAAAAAATTGACACCTGACAAAACTTTCCTATAGAAGTGCACAAATCCACTTCACATCTCGAGCCAACGAATCCAGGTTTGCAAACGCAGAGACCATCAATCGAACAGATTCCGGCGTTCAGACAACCAACCACTTTGCATAAGGGGTCTTGGCAGTTTTGCCCCACATAGTTTGGAGGGCAGAAACAGTTCTTGTCTCCGTAACACGTGCCTCCATTTTGACAGGGGTTTGACTTGACGCAGGCCTATCGAATTTTTTAAGAATTTAAACTGCTTTTCTACTTTAATTTTTGATTAGGAGACTAGAAATAAGTCATTAAAGAAAGAATGTAAATATGACAATGGATAGAATATGCATCTGAGTGCAACATGTAAATGTAAATCAGACACGATACATAAACATATAACATGTATATTGCTTTTTACCTTTTCGCTGCAATTTTTGCCGACAAATTCAGGTGAGCATTTGCAGGTGTAATCGTTGATTCCATCTTCACAGGTGGCTTCATTTTGACATGGATTTGGTAAACATTCGTTTATGTTTACCTCGCACATCTTTCCTGATTTTTAAGACATTTAATTTAATAATTAAATATTAAATTAGAATCACAAATAATCTATATTGTTAATCATATGGCATATAAATGCGATAGATATAAACAAAATTCAGTTATTATCTCACAATAAAATTTTATTATTTTATGTTCAAAAATCTCCCAAGTTGTAATTATTTTTTCTGTCGAAATTATTTAACTTTAAAATACTTATTTAAAAAAATCCGCGAGACATTCATCAAAACCATAATATATAATTTCATTAAGAAGAGAAAAATATTCTCAAAGTTAATCTAAAATTAGTTGGAAGCTTATGCTAATTCGGGGAAAGAGTGAGTTTAATTTTAGTCTTTGGTTGTTTACATTCAAACATCAATCATTTACATTTCAATCATTTAAGTATCAATCATTTAAATAAATAAATTCAATCATTTTCACCCGTAAAGCCAGGTTTGCAATTACAAGTGTAGGATTGAAGACCATCAATGCATTGGGCGCCATTTTGGCATTGGTTGCCAGGGCAATCGTCTTGCTTCGTTAAGCAATTTCTTTCCACGTTCTCCCAACCTGGAATAATTTTTAATTGTTGGTTTTAATACATTTTATTGGTTCTAATTGTTTCTAATTTTATCATTTTATGGTTTAATCTTGGTCATCGTTAGGTTTAATTATTTTTAATAAAGAATTCTAAATCTTGCTTTGGAATATGTCTCTGTTTTGTTTACCGCAGTTTTGGTATGGTTATTTGAATAACATTAGTTTTTGAAAATTAATTTTAAATAAAAACACAAAATTCAAATAAATAAATCATGAATTGTTTTAAAATTTCGGTTAAACATTTTTATTAACGTAAAAGTTTGTAAAGAATAATTTCTTATAAACATTCGTTTGAACTTTGAACTGTCTGACCTGCTAAGCACACCTTGTTTCCATTGTTATCACAGGTGTAATGTCCATTCATGGAGTCATCGTGAGGTTGGCACAACTTTGTACAATCCTTGCCGTAGAAATTGGCATCGCAATAAACTCTCCACGTAAAAGTCAGTCTGAAATTTAAACAATCTTTTTAAAGTTATAATGACAATAATACTATACATTCTATCTATAAATAAATAAGTAGTACATAATAAATAAAATTTCTAATAAATAAATAATAACAAATTTAGAATAAATATCCCTTATGGCTTATGAGCCATATGAGTCCATGCTATATCTTAATAATCAATTGATAAGTAGGTGATATATACATATATATTATGTAAAACCACATAAAAATAAACAATAATAATGCATAATAATTATAATTATAATGAATCTAAATTGCCAGTGATCAAAGCTCTAAGAGCATTGCAATTAAGAATAATAATTTTTATCATTATAATTAAAATTAATTTTATTCGAATGATTTAATTTGATAAAAACTTTATACGTACGTAGTCCTCCTTCCTGAGGCTGAAACTGTGGTAGGAATCGAACTCTGCTCCGATGGACTGGGAGGTGTTTGCAGTCTGTAGATGATGTCATCCACGAAATCAGGTGCGGTGAAAGGAGTGTCATCGTCTTCTATGTGAGTCTTCAATAGAATTCCTGCCTAGAATTAAAAGTAAACAACAGTATAATATATGCCTTTGTAATTTAAGTCTTTATCTTTTATTATTCTAGTAATACTGAATTATTTTATTCCGTAATTAATGTTGTATTTTATTTGTAATTACATGTCCGTAAAACACTAATCAACTTTTTGGCCGCTTTTAAGAAGCATGACCGATTTCTGCCAATCACTGCGATAATAAAATTACTTCGTTTAGAATTTTTTAAATCTTTAGGTAATGCATTGCATAGTTACTGTTGTTGTTGTTATAATAAATTATTGTCAATATAATAATAATAATAATAATAATAATAATAATAATAATAATAAATAATAATCATAATAAATTATTGTCAACAACAACTACTAACCGGCCATACGTTGAAAGTGTGAGTGATTGGATTGTAAACACCGTTCAAATCTGCATTGGACTGGAATTTGTTGTGGTCCATGTTGTCAAAAGGTCCCGTTATCTTCGTTAAAATTGGAGTTTCGGAGGCTGATGGGCTCCTATGGGTTGAGGTATGAAATTGTACATTGCAAGGAATATTTTGTTTCGTAATCAATTGGTGATAATTATTAATAATATTTAGAATTTATTATTTAAAAATAGATTTTGAATTTCCTACAACATTTTATTTAATGAATTTAAATCGCCGATTTATTTATTTTAATTTATCTAAACATTATCAATTAATCAATTAAAAATTGTTTTAAATAAAAAAGGTATTGACAAAGACAAACAATAAATAATAACATATTATTAATACAATGATGCATTTATTAGTGTTTACTGATAATTTACTAATAAATTATAGTTATAAAATGACCCCCCGAGCCAGTCCAATCCGAATCTGAAGGTGTGATCACACGGTCCTATCAAGTCACACCTGGCGCCGTCGCCATCTTCTCCTCTGGGATTGTCAAAGGATACAAGCAACCATTCGAACGTTGCTGAACCACTCACCTGTGACGGATGTACTACCTGGAAGGATTTTTTTTAAAGTTAAAAAGTTAAAAATAATTAAATTAAAATATCGTGTTTTTTTTTATGGTTTAATAAAAATATTTAAGCAAATATTAAATAATTTGCTAATTATATTAATCAAGCTCAATCATTTTTGCCATTCTTATCACATATTAGTGAGGTAATTGATTTTTACAGTTTTAATGAAATAATTAATTATTCCTGTAATTTATAAACGTTTTACAATCTATAAATTTACATTTTCAACAATTCTTTATTTATCCTTCTCAACGTGCCAACGACCAGCGCCACCTACCTGAATTACGAGAAAACAAAGTGCAATACTGAGGACCTTCATGGTAAACATTGTAATGCCGAAGTGGTGACTTGTCACGACTTAAATAGCGTTCAGTACTGGCAGTTTCCCAGTGCTTAACAATCCCTGGACGCCCAATTCATTTGTTAGGCTTCAATGATCGCCATGAATGAATAACTTGGGTCGAAAAGAGCTTTTGTTGATTTGCGGTCTGGGAGTTTTTGTCTATATCGGTTTTTTATAATAATAATAATTATAATAATAATAATAAAATAATAATAATAATAAAAATATTGATATTAATAATAATAATAATAACCGTTTGGTTGCTATAATTTTAATCTGGTAAAACCTGTTGCTTCAAATTTATTATTATTAATAGAATGTTAAAGAATATAGTAACTTATGTCTTAATATAGGTCTACTTGTACATGCCGGAACATTGTTAGTAGTCTCTCGACCTATCTGTTTCTGATGAAATAAATAATAAAATTAATATAAAATAATTAATTAAATAAATAAATAAATTACTGTAATAATTAAATAACTGTAAGGTAATCGATGTAATACTGTAATCTTGCAAAATAATAATAATAATAATAATAATATTAATAGTTAATGATATAAATAATAAGTAACAAGATCTTCAAAGGTACTCAAGTCATTATAACGTTGCACCCATCGTCGTCCATTTAAAATTTGAATTTATTGAAACAAGAAGAATTTCGAACGAACTCGTCTGTGATTTAAGACCGTACGTGACTTCCGTCATCTAAGATCCTGTAAAGCTACATGTTAATTTTAAGCTACATTTTATTTTTAAAATCGAAAAATTTTATTTTTAAACATGTCGTTTTAGTGTGAACTCTTCCGAATCGGATAGGACGCCATTTTCAAACTTTGTGAACTTGAGTTGAATGTTATAACAGAATATCGTAGAAGAGATACATGTTTTAAGATTTATACATGCGAGTGCAGTTTAAAAAAAACATTTTAAAATACTATTGATGCTTTACACAATGTTGTAATGTATTAATGTAATTTGTAATTGTTATAATATTTGTTATGTAATAATTATTATGAAAGAATGTTCCTGTTTTTCATTTTCGAAACTTGGTCTCACGAATGTTTGATTTATAGGCAACGATTGTTCTTGATAAAATGCTCTTTGTGTTCCCTTTAAACTTTTGAAGGTGATTGTTATTTATTTATTTTATTAGTTTATTAATTATTTAATTTTATTTTAATTAAATTATTAAATTATTTATTTATTTATGTATTTATTTATTTATTTATTTATTTATTTATTTATTTATTTATTTATTTATTTATTTATTTATTTATTTATTTATTTATTTATTTATTTATTTATTTATTTATTTATTTATTTATTTATTTATTTATTTATTTATTTATTTATTTTATTTATTTATTTATTTATTTATTTATCTATTTATTTATTTATTTAATCTTCGAATCAATTTATGTGAGGTCCAGAACGTGATCAGGATTTTAAAATAGAAAGCGGTTGGCTTGTCCTAATGAACCTGTAAAAGCAAAATATTTTTATAAATCTTTAATTTAATTAATTAAAAACATTTAAATAAACAAATCAATTAATTTAATTTAAATATCAAAAACAACTGAACACGATCAAAAAAAAACTAACTAGGCGTCGATTGGATGCTCCAAATGATTAGTTTTATAAATTTATTAGGATTTCTTGATGATTAACGTAACAATAGTGTCTCAGTAGGCACAAGGATTCCTTTTTATGGACACACTTTTGACGTGAGTTTTCATAATACATTTAAAGTTGAGCAGCCCTTACAATTTCAAAGAGTACAAAAGATTTCATTTCTACAACAACAACAACAACAACAACAACAACATCACACTTAATTTCTAATCTCTTCAAAAAAATCTGTAAAAAGTAAACCAAAAAGGTGTTATGCATGTTGATTCATGAGATAGTGTTGTTTGTCACACCAGCTTATTGCGTGACTCAACCGATTTCAAAACCATGGTTTTCCAATTGTCACAAGGACTTTCCTTTAATGGAGTAGAAAAATCCATTTTCTTAGTACTTTAGTAAACATTAACCATTATTAGGGTTCAAGAGAAGAACTGTGAATGAATGATTTTCTTTAGAGTTTAAGATTTAATAAATCTCGCATTTTCAATAAATCTAATTATCTTTCTATTGATATTTCTTCTTGTTCAGGATTCGAGACTGATTTGCTTAATCCAAAAAGAGACGTTCCCAGCTATTGCTTTGAAAACAAATTGTGACTCATCGCATAGCTTATAGAGGAAAGCGTTATTGATCATAGTATCTTGAGACAAATCTTGAGACTTCATTCTAAGTAGCAGATAATTATCGTTATTATATGATTTCTCAGTAATTTGCGATATTAGGAAAACAATTTTGTCTTATTTTGATGAAACTAACGTCTAGGAATGTCCAGGCAAACAATGTTTGATGGATGCGTTTTATTCAGGACTTTAGAGATTAAAAACGAAGAATTTTAAAGCCTATTTTAATTACATGATCTGGAGGCCCGGTGACGCTATGATGAATGACAGACTGCCTCAATTTGAAGACAGGAATTTTTATGGACTCAGTAATTTTGAATAATTGAAGATTTCTCTATCTTATGCAATTTGTTTTAATCTTAATCAAAAATTATTTCCTAAATAGTAGGCCTAATTTGTTTATCAAATTAATTGTAATTTACAAATGCATAAGACGTATGAGCTAAAATTACATTGTTATTATTTCAATAATTATTATATCATTATTTCATAATTGAATTTGAAAAATAACCAAAATCCGAGTACCTGCAACAAAAAGTAACTCCCTATCTCCTCTTGTTCCAAGATAAGATGGCTTTATAATTAACGTCGTTTTGATAGTGAGTTGTGGTGAAATTCTAGTTAATAAATCATATTTATCAAATACAATTAAAGATTCCTGAAGACAACAGTGTTTTTAATTTTAAAATGTCTTCACTGATCCTAATGCGATATACGAGAGACTGTGTTATTCTTTGTTGACAACGGTTGTCCAGGCAATTATGTTTTGATAGGTTTAGAACTTTAAGTGTGACAAGAAATAATTGTTAGGCCTTTTTTATTTGTTTAAATTATTAAACGGCGGTTAAAGTTAAATATGAATTGCGGAGACGGTTTGAATAAACAGGACTTGAAAGTTTTTGTAAACTGCTTGAATTTGAACAATGGAAGATATCTCTCCCATGTACGAATGTTTTGGTCTCAAATACTTAACGAATTCTTAAGATACAAAATCTAAATGATATACGTGAATTGATGGATCTGTATAACCTTACATATGTGCCTGTTCATTTCCAGCATTTGATGAACAAATATGAAAATGTCGAAAATACTAATCGGAAAAGTATTAAGATTATTGGCACCTTGGATTCAAGTACTAATGGACCCCCACCTCCCAATGTAGAAGTTATCTGTGTTAGAATTTAGTTTCGTAAATTATTAAACTTTAAAATTATTAAATATTTATAATTTTATTATTTCCAGTACAACAACCTGAGTGAATTGTTTGATAAAATTAAGATCTGCGATGTTGTCGTATATGATATAACTGAATCTCAAAGACAAGTAGATGAAGCAGAAGCAATCGTGAAATGCAAGTTAACATTTTTATGTTCACAACATTTCCAGCTAGTTATCAATTTATTTTATAATAACAACAATAATTAACAACTCCTAAAATTTTCACTTTTATTGAAGGTTTGTGCTCTTGTCCAGAAGGTGTCAATTGCAAACTATTTGTTCTTGTATCTACTGTCGGAACATGGGCATTGACTGAATGCATCTACGAGGTTCTGGGAACACTTTAACATCACCCTAACCCTAACCCTAACCCTTAATAAAAATTTGATTTTTGTTTACTTTTAATGTTTAAAAAGTCTAGTAACTTTTGAAAATCAAGGTTGCATAGCACTTGAAATTAGGTCAATTCAAATTTGAAATCTTAAACACATAGTAACTAAAACTTATTTCACTAAGGATGAACCGGAAATGCCTCTCACCGAAGAAGACTACAGATCGAGGAAACCTCATCCGCACTTCTGCCAACAGTTCCAAGTGGAAAGGATGGTCATGAGACTCAAGAAATATGTGAGTTGATTCTGTACATCATTTTAGATGATTTTATGGCAATTAAATATTCAAGATTTGTTTTATTGCTTTTTCATTTTAACTGATTTTATGACACTTTTTTCTACATTTAATGCAATTACTTCAGAAAGAAGATTTGTTGAGCTGTGTGGTTGTCAGTGGATTGATTTATGGAGGAGGAGAAAATATTTTCAATTTTATCTTTAAGGTTCATTTTCTCTGAAAATTTACTTGTAATATCTGAAATCTATAATTTCTTAATATTATTAAATTAATCATATTAATAATGTATTAATGGACGATTTGTCAGATAAAAATGAATTACTTGAAATACACAATTAATTTTTATGACAGGCAGCTTTTAAAAATGATTGTCCTGTGCCTCTTTATGGGTCTGGAAAGAATTTGCTCCCAACAATCCACGTGAATGACCTCACAAAGTCGGTTAAATTGGTTTAATTTAATTTTAATTAATTAATTAATAATTATTATTTTAATTCATTTGAATCAATCAATTAATTAATTGTTATTAATTATTTAAATTTAATTAATTTAAATTAATTTAAATCGAGTTAAGTCATCAAATCATTATCATTTCCAAAATCATCCTTCTCGTTCACAAGGGAATCAGACAGTTGGTGCATATTTTATCCATATTTAATTATACCCACTCATTCATAATTTCCAACAGAATAATTTCAAAGATTATCGAAGTGAAACCAAAGAGCAGATACATATTGGCCATTGATAACTCTCACCTTTCATACCAAGAAATAACTGAGGTTGCTAAAAAAGAACATTCATAAAAAGAGACAATACGTTGTGATATTATTTCCATGGTTTTTATTTTCATGGAACCTTGAGTAATTTTCTGTAAAATTTTTTAAACTTTTTTAAATTTAAAAAAAAAAACAATTATTGATATATTGTATTATTAATTGCTTAGTTTTTGTTATTTTATGTTTTTAATTTGTAGATTTAAATGCTTCAATTGGTTAATAACAACTTAATCCCAAACAGGCAATCACCAAACACCTTTCAACGAGAGAAGTTCTTGAGAGACCAAGAGTGGATGCTTTCCTCAATGAAGATCTAACAGTTTTGTTTTATTTTCATTTGAGTCATTAATTATTCATATCCGTTGACTGTGAATAATTGATTGGCATGTGTTCTGTTCCTTATTTGCATGTGTTCAAAGCAACTGCTATAAAGCATTGTCATGCCACAGACTGTTTACAAAACATTAAAGACATTTTATATTTTTTGGAATAACTTCAGTAGATTACCCTTAAAACATACTTTATGCATAAATTCTGATGTAATAAACTTGAATTGTTAAATTATTTTAGCAAATGCAAATTGACCTTTTGAGTATTGATCTTCACATGATGAATTCTCTCATGGAAACCCATGCCATTGAGCTGGAATTTGAAGGAGGGTTGATTGAGAACTTGGATTCAATCATTCAATCATACAGGGAATTGAGGAACCTACCTGTAAGAAAAAGTAGTGACCATCCTTAATGAAAAACATAATCTTTAATTTTCTATAAGACTATAATAGACTCCATTCACATTTATATAGAAACTGTAATTTATGTGTTATAATTAATACAAATTATGTAAAATTGATTTATTATTGGTAGTTAAAATCATGCATTTATCGATTTCTTTGCAGCTCCTTAAAATCATTATTCTTGGTCCTCCATGTTCAACCAAAACAACGATTTCACAGCAGTTGTCGAAGATGCTCAACACTCCAACATTCAATCTCACTGACATGAAGAACGATCCTATTTCTGAAATTGTTAGTACAGATTTTTTTGTATGGAATTCTTGGCATTTAAGAGATTTAATAATTAAATTAAAATTAATTAAAATTTTAAATCGCGTTTTTTTTTATATTATATTGTATTAAATTAAATTTTTGAAAAAAACTTTTTGCAAACATTAAATCCCTATTTTGATAGTTTTTATTTTAATTTTTAGATGAAAAAATTGGCCATTTGTCCCAAACCTGTGATTGAAGGTGAGGAGAAACGAGTGGAATTTGATGAGGAAAAGGTGGAATTTCAGAAACTCTTTGATGAAATTAAGACAACAACATCCCAGGGTTTGGAGATTGGAAATGATCTCCTCATGAAAACTATGAAGTTGGTTCTTTCCACCAAACTGTGCAGGATCCACGGTTTCATAATCGACGGATTTCCCGAAACCTTGGAGCAGGCGCAACAACTTTTCCAAGGTTTTTGTTCTTCTTAATTTATTTTTTCTTTATTTCTGTCTTTGTTCCTTTCTTTCCTTCTTTCTTTCTGTCTTTCGTTCTTCTGTTCTCCTGTCTTTGCTTTTTGTCTACAGGCAGAGATTAGAGACAGAAATTATTATCCATACATTAGCATCGTGTCGAGTGAACTCACTTATTATTATTATTTCTTCAGAACCGACTGAATCCGTCGTCCAGTCATCGTCATTAGATCAGAACGAAGCTCCAGAAATTAAGGACAAGTTCGTCTTCAATCTGAACCCGTCGGATTCCTTTTACTATGAATCCATTTTAAACCTTCCTGAAAGAGCTTTTCGAGAATCAAAGTTGTCACCTGAGCTGTTGAATAGGCGACTGTTGGATTATAAATCTTCTGGCAATCACAAGTCGGTCCTGGAGCACCTGGAGAAATGTTCTTTCTGGTCGGTCAACATCGGTGAGTTATTTTTTATTATTAATTAATTACTAATCAATTTATTCACTCTACTTGCAATTAAACTAAATTACCCAATTATTTATCTTCTCAAAATCTATGCTATCAGACTTCTCTTGCTTGAACTCAGGAGCATTGTGCAGCATTTTCAAATATCTGCCTCCAATTGGTTGGTAGTTTTTACTGTTTTTAATGGAATTTGGATTTTTATTCAGAGTTCATTCGATCTGCTTACTGACAATTTTAGCAAGTTTAAGAATAAAACTGTTTGTATTTTCACAGATTTTGGAAAGCAACCTTGCCCACAAATTCCTTGCTGGTCAACCGTTGATGTGTCTGTCCATGACTTGGAAGATAAATTTAATGAAGCACTGGAAACTTGCAACAGAATGGTAACTGAAATCAATTGAATGTATTGTAACATTTCCTTCTAAAGCAACTACAGAAAGTCATGCTGTTTATTAGATGTTTATTTGTTAATTGATTGTAAAATTAAACTTTGATAATACTTATTTTGTAGGATTTTAACCTTTAAATAATATTTTTTAAATTATAAAATTATGATTCTTTTGTTGTTATCAGAAATCAAAAACCTTTCACATGATTGAGGAGGAGAAGTATTGTCTGAACACTGCAAGTACCATTTACTACAAATACTTATCAGAGAACTTCCTACAGAAATGTGCCAAGGGAATAATTGAGTGCTACTCTGAAGATCCTTGCGATCCTGTTGGGTTTCTTGTTAGTAAATCAGATGTTAATGATTTTTACAGGTAATTCTATTTAGTTTAACTGAGCAATATTTCTTGTTTTCAGGCAAAATATGTGTTTGAAGAAAATGAATAAATTAAGAGTTCCTGCAGGAATTTCTTTGAATGATAGAGTTATTTTAAGAATCAAAACTTGATATATTCAAAGTAGCGAATAAATTATGCAAATTTTAAAGAGATCTTGATAAATATGTACATTGAAATTTAGTGGTGTGTGTTCGCTTAGAGCAAAAGTGTAGAGTGTAGAAAACCAAGTAGAAACCAGATTTTACATTGAGTTATGTGGTGCTTCTGATTTAATCGCAAATAATCGGGAAAGTAATTTGAAGGGTGGAGAGCCATGTTCCCCTGGATGACTATTCCTGATAAAAAAAAGGAAAGAAAGGCTGTTGGAAGATTGGTTCGCATCACGTAGAATTAAGTGACGTTCCTACAAAATATATACACTTTTAAGCGTTAATTATTGAAGTATTAAAAATAAATCCTCGAATTTAACAAATAAAATTTAAGAAAATTACTCATCGAAATTTTTAAAGGTAAATTTGATTAAACAAAAAAAATTAAGCGCTTTAGAATATGTAACGTCGTGTCTTTCTACACAAGCACATTACCTCTTATATATACATTGTTTACGTTGATCATTTGTGGTGAAGTGGATAGATTTCGCTTCTTTTTGTTTGATTTTATCCAATGGATCACAGCAGTCTCGTTGTTTTTTAATGCTAATTATGCACATGGACTTTATTTAATAAGCTGAAACTTCTAAGTTAAAGTATTGTAGTATTCCTCTTTCAACATATTTTAAATCAAACTCTCAGCAAAATGTCTAAATTTACCAAAACCTCAAACATTATCGCGTTGTGCTCGATCGCCAACTTTATCAATTCGGCCGATCGAGTCATCATGCCCATAGCCATAATCCAGATGAGTGCCAATTTTAAATGGGATTTACACGATCAGGGATGGATCTTGAGTGCGTTCTCCATTGGCTACATATGCAGCATGGTAATCATTTTAAATTGAAACATTTCTTCAAGAATATAATGTGTATGGAAAATATTGATTCATGTTATTATCTATTGCAGTTAGTAGGAGGAAGTGCACCAAAGAAATATAGTGGAAAGAAGGTTCTAACTCTCGCCGTGTTCATGTGGTCATTGTCTACATTCATCACCCCCTTTATAAGCAGCTCACTATACCTCTTGTTGCTTGTTCGAGTTTTATTAGGAGTGGGAGAAGGATTAGGTGATTATTAAATTAATTTAAAGACTTTAATTAATTTATATTCCAATCTATTAATGTTTTCCTTAATTGATGTATGTATCTTAAGGTCTCCCGACAATATTCCATATTTTTGCACATGTGATTCCAATCGAGGAACGTTCCAGAGGTTTCGGTTATCTGATAGCCATGGGATCGGTCGGACAGACAGTGGCCACCTTGGTGAGTGCATTGACTTCTTGGACTGATTTTGGTTTATTTCATGAATGATTTATTGGTTATTTTGTTATTGATTTATTAGGAATTATTCTTGTAGTAAATTGATAAATCTTTCTATTTCTCTAGGTTTGTCCACACTTGAATTGGCAATGGACTTTTTATCTTTTTGGATCCTTTGGCTTTCTATGGGTAGGGGCATGGATTCTAATGTACAGAGAAGTAAGGGGTCCCCTTCAAGAAGAGGAGTTCATTCAACCACCTAAGGTTGGAAATCATCATCATCACAGCAGCCTATGTCCATATATGTTTGGACATATGTTACTTGAAAAGTGAATTATGGAAGTAGCTATTATTAATATCACTTTCAGGTACCAAACAGCAGCCCAAGATGGATTGAATTCCTGAGCCACTGGCCCCTTTGGGCCATCTATGTGGCACATTTCAGCATGAACTGGTCCAATTACATCATCATGCAATGGCTCCCAACTTATATGTCTGTCAATCTCAGTGCAGCCAAGCATGAAATCATGTTCACAGCTGCTCCATACTTGATGAACTCTGTCATCGGAGTTGGTGAGGATGACTTTCAATTGATTAAACATCAATCATCAGTTAGATTGATTCTCAAACCATTACACTCCCAGTTAATTTCATAGCCTTAACCTTTGATCCTGACGTGTTCGTCAAAGATATTATGCATATTGGACCTTTAGCCAATCAAATAGAAATCTAATTCATTGATTATATGGAAAACATTGAACACAGGACCAATTTTTCTAAAGATATAATCTTGAATTGAATCTAATCTTTGTCTGAACAGCTGCCGGGCACTTTGCCGACGCCTTAATAAAGCGCAAGTGGACCGTCCTTTCCGTGAGACGACTCATGACGGCCCTCGGTCTGGTGGTGCCAGCCATCTTCCTCCTCATCTTCTCGGCCGTGCAGAGCCTCACTCTAGCCATCTTGTAAGATGATCGTCTGCTTTTGTCTCCATTTTTATATTTCTGTATAGAAGTTGAGTGTTATTGTTGTTCTTGCAGGTTTATATCTCTGTCCATGGGTCTCAGCGCCTGCAATTCATCGGGTCACCTTAGCAACCACGTTGACGTGGCTCCAAACCACGCGGGCATCACTTTCGCTGTTTCTCAAATCATAGTGAGTTTCTCTCATATACAATGTACATGTTTTAAACTGAAGTAATGTTTGCTTAAAGAATTTTTATTAGTCAGTCATGACTTTCTTTCACTTAATATGACGTAGTTTGAATATCACGGTCATTGTTAAAAGATTGGCAAATTTCAAATTCCTATGAATTGTTAGAGACATTCCTTTCATTTACAAACATTTAAATAACAAAAAGACCATCACTTTCTGCCATTTTTGATTGAAATGAGCTTTTGTTCTTAAAAATGGACCAAAATACACCTTTAAAAATTCTCGAACTATTTTTAAATGTCAGACATTTCCAGCACTTGTAATGTCGCCACAAACACACGCACAGAACCTTTTCAAACTTGCATAATTTAGAAAATATCTCAGAAAAACTTATTTTTGATTCAGGCCACCATCCCGGGCATCATGTGCGGGCCCCTGACGGCCCATCTCGTGACGCAGAGTCACGGACGATGGTTCCCCGTCTTCATCATCGCGTCCGCCATCAACCTCGTCGGAGCCGTCGTTTACCAGAGCCACAGTGCAGCTAGTCAGGTGTTATGAAAATAGTGACGTTCACATCGTCTTCATTCTACGATGGACTGATGGATTTCAAAATGGAGTCGTTTCAGGGCACAACAACCAAAATCGGAAGCATCGAACATTTCCGTTTACGGAGCGACATGTCAATTGTAAATACGTTTATTCGCCGCCTTTGCATTGTTGTTGTTGTTGTATGAAAATGTATTTGTATGTGTTGTTAATTTTCGATCGATTTAGAAATTCCCACTTTGGACTTGAAAACACTATCGGTGTTGGGCTGATCCCTGACGAGATTTCAGTTTCAACTGTTGTTTATAACTCGTATCGACATTTCCCCTCAATGGCGCACGATTAATCCAAAACAGTGTTAATGTCTGACAAGATTTTACATAGTTTCCGATTAAAAACCGAATATCAACAATTACTTTGAGTTATTTTGAAACAAAAAATCAAAAATCCATTGCCCCCTCCAAAAAGCTCAGCTTTTCTTCATTGAGAATCGCAGACTCTGAAATTAGTTGACAGTTGCATGCAATGTTCAATTTGTTATAAACCGGGGGTCCACAAACTAAATAATGAAATGATATCATTGGAGAAACCTTACTTAAACTAAACAAGTGCAAGAAATAAGTTGAACTCACCAACATCCTTCAAGGTGATCATTTTTCTCTTTCCTTGCAGTGTAAAACTGTATGCTTGAGAGGTCAGATATTCTATAAATAATTCCTGCAAGTCAAACATTCCTTTAACAATGCCATAAACAGTTCGTAATGACCAAGCCAGAAAGTGACACTGTCACCAAGTACTAATAGATTTAAACTCACTGCAGCTCTTGCAGTTGAGAGTAAAGCATCTCGATTCACCAACTTTACAGAGGGATCAGTTTTCATGATGACTTTCATGCGACTGAGGGGCAACTGGACAAATTTGTTGTTGCGTTCGTCTTTCTTCTCACTGTTATCTGCGGAATCACTATGCAAAGTTGTACTTTCTTCATTTGGTTCTGCATTTTCAGATTCTGGTTGGTATTGTTGTTCTGTGTCTATGGAATCACTATGCAAAGTTATACTTTCTTCATTTGGTTCTGCATTTTCAGATTCTGGTTGGTATTGCTGTTCCGTGTCCGTAAATTCTATATTGCTTTCTTTTACCATTTCTGTATAAATTTCCATATCAGCCGGATCATGATCGGAACTTTCTAATTCATTTTGAACGATATCGCTGAACATTTCCTCGCTCATTTTGTTCTAGATGAAATTACTTAAATTCGCGCGTACGTTCTCAAAATAAACAATATTTGATGGACTTAAAAGTGATTGTCAACTTTTAATTTTTTATAAACATTTTAATGAATTTTTAAATAATGTTACATTGTTTAATAGTTTGTATTTAATCAAATTTATTTTATAATTTAAACATCCTACTTTCGTACTGCATTAGAGACTTTCGTTTTTAAAGAAAGATTTCCTTTTGTTCCGTTGAAATTGCATGCCACTCTTGAAATGTATGTGATCTCATTGGACTCATTATGAATACGTTATTATTATCATCACTGAAAATTATATGACATCCTGTTATGTCGCAGTCAAACCAATAAAGAATTTCTAAAACAGTCGATAGGTGCAGTATCATTAACGATATTAATTATTATGAGACATTTAGTTATTTAGTTGGCATAATAAAGAATAATGATGATAAAACGATCCGAATGATTCATTCACTCACAACAATCACGAAACGATTAATCGAACAAAGGGGCGTCGTGCCCGAGCACGTAACACCTTTGACTAGGCCTCACTCCAATAAACAAGTCAAAGATGTCTTCTTAGAGCCAGTGTAGGCAAATAAAATAGCTTCTCGGACAGGGGCTAGCGGCGTGCTAAAGTTTGTGGAAGCCTCTTACGGCTGTTCTGTCGGGAATTCGGGATTTAGTAGTGACTGACCATTTACGAATAACGGATCTTAAGGAGTACGCCTAATTTCATCTATATTTTTTTTATTGTTTTATTGTTTTAGCCGCTAAACTTCACCTTATTATCAGTAATTCTAAGAAATTTTTAAGTTTGTTTCATAATGAAATTGCTTGGTTTAAATGTTATAAAATGACGAGGTCCAAATAATGTTTAGCAAGATGGCGCTTAACTTTACTTAAACTAAACAAGTGAATGAAATAACGCGAAGATGAAGACAAGGATGACGATGTTTCGAACGATTCGATACTATTGTTCGAACTTTCAAAAAAAAAAATGGTTTAGAAATTCATGGCAATTCAACTTCGCACAAAGACTTGATTCCCCCGAATGTATGGAGGTCGCATGGAGCATCATCCCATTTCAAAAGCCTGGCAAAGAATTTGTTAAAACTTTATTTGGTTGTTTGTTTATTTCATCGATAGCAACTCTAACCTATTTTCGTCGTTGCCTTTGTTGTGTGCCATGAACAAACATTCTTCAGGACTGTAAGTGCTGGTATTGAAATCATGATTTTAAAGGATGGAAATTAAAAAATCTTTTACTAAGTTTTTTTTAAAATGATTTTTATCTGCTTCCATAGCAGGAAACATCTTTGTTCTTATGAATCTCAGAAATATATTACAATATTTTGTATAAAATTACAAACCGTTTTCTTACGAGTACTGTAAGTTACGACTATGGTTTAAAATTTCAGAGAATGTCGTCTGCAAATCAATTACTTACATGACTATTCATTTAGCTGACATTATGCTAACTAATGCAAATAATCGATATCATCGCCGATAATAACAAAGAATAAATACTTGTCCGGTTTTCCAGGCATGAATGCAGTGAATCCTTTAATAGCTCCGTGCGATCTTCCATACGAATCCACCCACTTCCACTGGTCGAACATGCACGACCCTGCGTGGCCACCTCTGGGTCTTCGAGCCCCCAGCCAAAAACCGATGCCTCCCTGTTGTTGTTCTGCGTTAATGGCCGATTATTTTTCTAATTTATGTCAATATTAGCAATATAATTAATATTAGTTACTAATAATGTTAACTTAACATTGAAGTGTTAGCAAGAATGCTGATATTCAATTTAATGAAACTCAGTTAAGTCCGTAACTTTGGCTCTAGCGAAAAAAAAAACGCGGTCATATGAGTTCGTTCACCACCATTTTGAAGTTCCTTGTTTAGAAATTCTTCGAGGAAGATTTGTTCTTTGATGGTGTTCACGTGGGCAAGATGGCCGCCGAGTTTTCTGCAATGATCCTGTGCTCCGTAGAAGGTCAGAGGTTTGTTTACGACGATGTACTTTGAACCGTTTGAACTTCCGTTCGAATAGAAAACCCATCCTCGTTTGTCTGAGCGAAAGATTTTGATTTAGGATTCTATTAGAAAGCGTTAATTATCGGAATTGCTTTAGCAGTTTAGTCACAGTTGGGATCGTTTCTATTAGGGGCTTAAGTTTAGGGAGGTGAAGGACAAGAATAGGCGACGTCTCCCCCAACCTGTGGGTGATTATCTTCTCATTGAATATTGATGAGAAGCCAAAAATAAAACCATCGGACTGGGGTTGGTTTGTCACAACGGGAAAAATCTAAAATGACGCCCGTTTTGGATTTTTATAAACGGAATTAATTGCTCAAGTGGTAATTGTGATTTAGGCACCCTTTTCTGGAACCTCAAATTTCTGCGGAATGATGTGCGTCACGGTGTTTCTGAAGTTTTCCTGTTGCAGTTCATTCCAAATGTTCATCGCAGAATCGGCTGAAATTGCATAACAAGTTGAAAACTTTTCGGACTTCTTTAAATTCGTAAAATTAACAATTGGAGTACAATTTACGATGCAAATATCTTCACGCTCCAATAAGTTCTTGCACTTCATCGATCCTGAACAAAAGAGCGATTTTGGCACACAACCGTGAGGCATGCAAACCATTTCTTCCTCGCCGCATTGAATTACTGTTTAATTCAGACAAAGTTCATCAAACGTCATCATCATCAGTATCATAAAGTGTAATAAGAAATATAATTCCACATCGAATAATAAAATAATTAATTTAATAAATGAGTTTACTCCTTCTCCGAAAGCCAGTCAAAATTCCAAGCCCTGCTATAAGACCTGCAGCAATTCCGATGATGAACACAGCGATGGAAACCAAGACGAAAGTCCTTTTGTCGTTCAGAAGTTCTTTCATGTAATTCTTTGAAAATCTTGTTTTGCTTTCCAGCGCGTGGTAATAGTTGATTCCTTGGCAAATACCCAGAGGATTGCACGGGTCCTCATTCTTTAACAAAATGGCATTTCTAGAGTCGACATCGCAAGACAAGTTGGTTTCATTTGAATGGATTTTATTGAAACAGAGATTAGCCACGTCCGGATAGGACGATTCGTGGCTTATCCTCGGATGGAAATTCGAAATTGGTGAGAAAATACGTTCGCTTCCTTGAGAGATTGAAACGAAATTATTTCCATTGAATGGGGAGCAATTCGTGATCTCCTGTGAATTCGCATCAACATTTCTTTGCAAACATGCACATGATCTGAATGTGAATAAAATGAAACTAATTTCTGACAGCAAAAAATATCGCTTCGATTGATCTTTATTTACGGGATTTGACTACTTGAGGTAATTAGGTCACGGGCTTAAATTGAAGGCGAGAGAAGATAATGTAACTCGTAAGAGTTTTGTCACAATTTTATTAAATTCATTCTAGCTAATTTTTTATGTCTAACCTTTCCAGGTAATCGTGGTTTTTGCTGGAATCTTCGAGTTTCAAATTTCTTTTGTAATTCAAACGTGGAACCAAATGAATTGGTTCGAGACTAAAAGAAAATTTATCTCGATCCGATTGCCAAAATGTTTTCGTAAATTCCTGGTTGCTGTTGATCTCCGAATTCATTGTTTTAATTATACATTTTAGTTTTAAACTCTTGTTTTGTGCGTTAACCCAAGGTTAATTATTATTGTTATACAACTTCAATTCCACAATATCATCAAATATAAAACTCAGTTGCAAGCCATTTGAAAGCGTTTTTATAGGCAATGGAAGCATATTAAATGCCTGCAATCAATATGAGATCCTTCAAACATCCCAGCCTCAGGTCAAATAAGCACTTAGTTCATTGAAGCGATCATTCGAAACTTTGTGAAGTGTCTAAACACTCGATAGTCAATTATTATTATCGTAATATATGCAAACTACCCGAGAAAACACGGAAATACTAATAATATAAAAAACGTTTTAATAATTAAGATCCGATAGCATAATAAGTGGTTTGTTGATTCTTGCGTTTCCTGGTACCTGTTGAGGCTTTGCATGCTCGTTAACTCGTCCACTCCCAGACTTCGACTTTTGTGGAACTATTAATACTTTTTGAATATCCTTTTTCGAAATGGACCGGAATTTATTTAACTGATAAATAATGGCGGATGTTTCGAATTTGAAACCAATCGAGAACTTCTGGGACGTAGATGGCTACAAAAGCGTCATCAAAAGAACCGAAGATGGACGGAAAATGTGCGAATTCTTGTTGAAGATGGTTGAAGAGAGGGCTCAAATAGAAAAAAGTTATTCTGAAAAATTAAGTTCCTGGTATAAGAAATGGACTCACGCTGTTGAAAAAAGTAAATGAGGAATTATTTGATTAATAAAGTCCATTTTTAACTTTTGAATAATGCGTACTGCATTTAACTTTAGGTCCAGAATATGGAACAAACAAAGAAATGCTACGAAATTTTGTTCTTGAGGGAGACAAACTCTCTGATGTTCATGTACAAATAAAAGATTCACTTCTCAATCTCATAAACTCAAAGATCAGAAATTGGAAAGATGAGCATTACAGGAAGCAGATATGTTCATGTAAACCTGCTTCAACATTCAAAAGTGAATTTGAAAAGGCATGTCAGTAATTCAAAATAAAGGTCAAGGGATGATTTAAAAGTTAGTTGTTTTTTCTTTCAGGCACAAAAGCCATGGGCTGCTCAGATTGCCAGAGTTGAAAAGTTGAAAAAGGAGTATTTCAAATATTGTCAGGAGTCCAACGATGCTCTCGTTCAGGAAGAAAATGCTCGACAGTCAAACATCGTAAGTTGGACTTGACATATTTTCGTTTTATACGTATTTTCTGCTTTAATACGTGATTTGATTGGAATTCTAAAGTCATTTTGTAAATTAATTTGGATTGAACCTTCGTAATGACGTAATCCACTTTGACAAGGAATACGAAAAGGTGAAAGTAAGGTGCGAAAAGGCAACGACTGCAATGGACCTCATGAAGATGAGATATCGAGAAGCCTTGGATGACTTGGAGAAGATGAAGCCGACTTACGTGACCGAAATGAACAACGTGTTCGGAGCCGCCCAAGATTTTGAAACGAAAAGACTTGAATTTTTCAAAGACATTCTGACGAAACTGACAGAAAACCTGCAAATGTCAAAAAGTGACAGGTGGGCTGTGAAAATAACCATTAATTTTAGGATTTAATGATTCTTTTTTCTGCATTTGTTTGTCATCGAAATCTTCACGAGCAAAAGCTCGTTTCCCTCGTGACGTTAGCGAAAATTGTATTTCACTCCTCTGCCAGTGCTCAGGAGATTTACAGAACCTGCAGGGAGTACATCGCCAATGCCAATCCCAAAATCGACACGGAATGGTGGGCGGAAAATCACGGGCCCGGGATGAACCTCAATTCGACCTCATTTCAGGTTAGAAATCTGTGAATCCTTGTTGTCTTTTTGTCTTGTTGTTGTTGTTGTTGTTGTTGATGAGTGATTGGGTGATTGATTGAATGAATGTTGAAAGCAATGAAGTGTTTACAATTTAAGTCGATCCAAGAAAGTTTTCTTGGTGGCTGAATAGAAAGAATGTCATTCTAATAGAAGCAGAAAGTAAAATTAATAAAGTTAATGTTGTTGTTAACATCTGATGGTAATTATAATTAAAAATAACCTATAATTATTTAATGATTATTATACTGACAACAGAAGACAATTAATTGGTAGAACAATTACAAAGTAAAACTGCATAAAAACGGAAACAGAAACAAAATATGTCTATGTAATTTAAGCGACCAAAAAATGCAAATGAAATATGAAATCATAATTTAAGTCATAATTTAAATCATTTAATATTTCCCGACACTAATTCCACTAATTCCTCTACAGGACTTCGTTCCAGAAGTCTTGGAAACGATCAGTCGAGGAAGGTGCAGATTGAACGAAGCAATTGTCGTTCCAAGCATTGAAAACCCTGTCGAGTGCACGGTTCAGGCTGAGATCCTTGACAGCAATTCTCCGCAGGGTCAGGCCAATGCGGTCTACAGGTACTTATTCTTGATGTGTGTGTGTGTGTGTGTGTATGTATGCTTTATTCTGGGACTTAGTTTGTATTGATTTCTGATTTGAAGTGCAAATAATTAATATCTAATTTTAGAATAATTATATTCACATTTAAATGTTATTCTAAGACTTTTTTTGCAGCATTATATCCAGTAAAGTTTTTACGATTGATTACAAATCCAAAAATTCTAATTTGATTACAAATCCTTAAACAGTACTGTGAACCGCAGCAAGAAAAGCTTGGCAGACGACAGTTCTGAATTCGATCAGGAATCGACGGTGTCCTGCAACGACCTCAACGCGACGGTCGCGCTCGGGGGGAACTCGGACGCCCCCCAGGACTACGGGGGGGTTTACAGCACCCTGAACGAGGCTCACATCTATTCGAACGAGGTTCAAGTGGAAGATGGGTACGTGGAGCCTGCCGCCGGGTTGAAGGTCAAGGCCGTCTATGACTACGAGGGTCAGAACGGGAACGAACTGTCTTTCGAAAAAGGTTGCTTTTGAGGTTATGGATGGGTGGATGGATGGATGGATGGATGGATGGATGGATGTATGGATGGATGGATGGATGGATGGACAGATGGATGGACAGATGGACGGATGGATGGCTTGATGGATGAGTGATGATAATTTTTCTTGGAAGACATCAATATAAAGTTTTAGTGGATTTATTCTTAAAGTAATTCATTGCTCAAAGAACTTCGAATCAGATATTGATTTGAAAGGTTACGAGTTTATGACTTCAAAGAATTTCAAAGAAACATTCCAGAAGAGAAAATTTTATGAATCATAATTTTTAATGAAATGGTAATCGGTCGTCATCCGAGGAATGACGGAGTCATTGCATTGTGTTGCTTGGCACAGCAAAATATGCAGGAAGGTTGAATGTTCAAAGCAAGATCGACCGAGAATGAGAATCATTGTTTGGCTTTTGTGAAATCTCTGACGCTTTCTGCCGAGCTACGAGCCGAGCTTCGAGTTCGGATTTAGGAGGGGATCGACATTCATTCTGTTGCATGAAAGTGATAAAAAAAAACATGACAAATATTTCTGATAAATGATAATTGTCTAATTATTCGTCTAATTATCAAGTGACCATTATAGACGTGTTATTACAATTAATAATTCTTTTAAATATTTAAACCACATATTTTTTTAATCTACACAAAATACCTGCACAAACAAATGCTGGTAACACCAACAATAACACCAACAACACCACCAACGACAAGCTTTGCCTTTGTCCTGCAGGTGACATCTTCGAGCAGCTCAAAGGAAAGGACGACAAGGGTTGGGCCACTGGAAGGAAAAAAGGAAAAGTTGGCCTCTTTCCGAGCGATTACGTTCGGTCGTTCTGATCGCGGGTCCGGAAATCGCGGATCCGGAAATCGCGGATCTGAAAATCGTGGATCTGGAAATCACGACACTCACTTGATACCTGGATTAGATTTTTAGTGACGAGCAATTATGATTTAATCTTGTGAATTTTGTTGATTCGATTCTCTGCTGGGAATTACTTGAAAAATGGATGGCAGGGTTCTCCAACAGTGGCTTTGTTGGCTAGAAATGAGTTGACCACTTAACCAGATAGATTGCTTTATTAGGAAGTTCTCGACTCATATCGATTCTCATGCAGATCTTTCTTTTCAATGATATTTAACGATATTATCTTTTAAATCAAATTAATTTGATAAATTATTTTTCTACCTCGAACGAAAGAGTTCGATCGATATTTGCAATGAAAGGTTTTGTTTCCTGCTTCGGAGACATTTTTTGCAGGTATTTGATGCTTTTGAATTGCATTTATCACCCCTCGTATTGTTGCCTTGTTTTGCCTTGAAGTGTTTCATGCTTATTTCAAATTCCCTTGTTGTCGTCTCTTGCAATATCACAGATATTATTGCTCATCATCATCATAATTGTTGTTCAACGGCTAACGAAAATGGCTAACAAACGTACATCTCACTCTTGCGATATTATTTTGGTTTTTTCTTATTTATTTATTAAAATTCTTTTTAATAAAAAAACATTTTATGACATTTTTTTATTAACCTTGTTCAAGAAAAAAATCAACATTTTTGCGTGATGCGTCTTAATCCTATGACAAACTCAATTTAAAAAAGAAAGTTGTTTTCCTAGGATTTTCTTAGTTTCTCGAGCTCGGATCGGCGTGTTTACAGTGATCAATCATCGTGGCGGTTGTCATGGAAACGCCTTGAAACCGTTAAAAGTTGATATTAGTGAGAGTTTCTATTTATTTATTTGTTTATTTTTTTTAAAATTTATTTATTTCAGAGATTCCACTCCTTCAGAAACTTTTATCGGATGCCTTCGAGTAGTAGCTGTGGACCGGTCGCTTGATTGAGAACTGAAAAATAATTTTCTGGGTTAAAGACAGGAATGCTTGGCTTGATATGGGATGAATCAGTCGATAGTTTCAAGGTTCGAGTACCGACCGACTGGTCGTTCATAATATTATTAATAATAATATAATTAAAGTAGTAATCGTGATAATTGTAATAATAACTTTAATATAGTAGTAATCGGTAGTTCATAATAATATTAATAATAATATAATTAAAGTAGTAATCCTGATAATTGTAATAATAACTTTAATATAGTAGTAATCGTAAAAACTTGGTTTATGGCCAGAAGTGCTTTTAATTTGTCATTTTTTAAAGATAGTTTTAATTAGCTTCAAAGATCTTCATCATATTTTCACTAACAATCGTTCTCGAATCGTCCCTGCCAGACCTGTCAGCTTGTCTGGCATCGTGAAGCGGAATTTCCTCAAAAGTATTCTAAAATAAATGTCAAAGGAAGTCAATTAATGAATAAGTACTGGCGATAAGTACTGTGATCTTTAGAACATCAAGCGGCGAATCTAGAATTCATTGGCGTGTGACAAATTGCATTGGAACGTTGACCTTTCTATCGCGGTTTAAAAATTCTAGTTGGACCCCGATGAGGGAGATGAATGATAAGTATTTTTTAATTAATTAATTAAATATTAAATTTAATCCTTAAGGCTTTAGCAAAGATACCGTTATCAGCCGTTGAGAAGATCATACGCTACCTGATCGTAGCTTTTCCTCTTCATGAAATCTGGCAAATAGCTCTTTTCGTTGCTTTCGAAAGAGGTGTTCGTGTAACTAAAAGGAGCTCCGAACATAGGCACCCTCTAAGAATAAAGTTATTTTTTACGGCCAATCGTATCCAAATTCTAAACATTAATGAATGTTGGATGACTGACAGGCAAAAGGACAGCTCTCAGACGAGAATCTTTTGCATCTAACCCTATTCAGACCTTAAACTAACCCTAACCCAACCCTAGCCTACTTTCTAACTCTTGAAATCCATGGCAATCTGCGAGTTACCTTTTGCCTGTCACTTATCCACCATTATTACTACCGATATTCATTACAAGATGCTACAAGATGGAATCATCTGTTTGGTTACGAACCGCTAAGGAAGTGCGATTGAGTGCCTCTTGACTCTCGGTGTCAGTAGAGGCGTCCTTGGTCTGATTCCTGGGCATACTGCTCGTTGAAGTGGACCTATCTTCTCTGAAAATACTGACCAGAGAAGCGATAATTGGGTTTAGGCGGATTATCAAATTATTCTCTCAATATTTAAATTTCATGACTTAATTATTCTTTATTATTTGAGAATCGTTTGAAAGTAGATCAAGATTTGTGGGTCCAAGTGGTTCTTAAATCTTTGGGGAAATTAACCTTATCAGCCATTCTCCCAAATTACTTTCCTGCGCTTACTTTGGGTCATTGTCTCATCGATCGAAACATTTTAAATTCACTTCAAGTTAGAAATATTTTTCTTTTTTACGAAAATGTGTTTATTAATTTTATAACTTTTCAAACCTGTTCGTGACAGGAGCTGGATGTTTATAAGCATCTCTGGTTTTCGTAAGACGCCAACCGAGAATGATGATGATTAGGATGAGCAACGCTGCAACTCCAATGAATAATCCATTAAAGAGCCATTGGTTGAGACATTTAGTTTTCAAGTTGATGAAACCTTCGTTGCAGAGACAGGTAACATTTTTACCGGGTTTTGAACAATTCTCAATTACAGAAGACCTAATTGAATAGAAAAAAAGAAAAGAATTTAATTTCAAATACGATACAAATGAAATACTTCTTGAAAGATGTTCGTAAACCTTTATAGTAAATAATACTGCGTATAATATTGCGTATTACTAAGATTAGAAAAATGCTTTTAGCACATTTAGATTAATAGATTTAATAAATTTAATAAAGAAAAATAGTTTACTGGCATATCTAATGTGAATAAGCTATAACATTGAATGACCAACAAGAATATTCTTACCTCACAGAATGAAAAATGACAAGGAAAATAGCGAATATAATATGTTTCGAAAACATGTTTTACGTCAATCTTTAAATTTTTATCGACGATTTGTATCTGATTATTTACTGAAAAATAATAAAATTAAGGAAGAATTTTCATTCACCTGTCGGCAGAATGGGTGTGAGTACTTTATCCTGATATTCTGAGTGGTTCAAATTTCAAGAGCCATCCCTAATGCAAGCCGACAGCATCGTTTTGAAGCAATTCTTAAATTTACCATCACAAGTTTGGCATGTTTATTATTATATTATTAGAATATAACACGTATTTATGATTATAGCAATTTTAAATTAAAAAAAACGCAATTGTTTGGTTTGATTCGAGATTTTCTGGGGAAGAGATACACCTAGTCCGGCGCTTACCTACTCGGGGGTACTTGACAGTTGTTTTCGACTGTCGTTTGTGAATGTACACATGAAATTCTTCGAATATCCGTTGCGTTCAAAGATATACCATTAATTGTATTTTAATTGTTATCTTTAAAATATTTTGGCAAAGTTTTCAAAAGAATTGCGTTTTAAAAGTAACGAAAGATACGTGATAGGGTACATGTAAACATTTTTCTTAGGATCTCTTGTGACGCAGTGATGATGATGATAATGATTATTTGTTCGAGTGTTCCTACAACTAGTGACGTCACAACACTTGATGAAAATTTTAAAACTACTCTATAATCAATGATTGATTTTCTTGGATGCATTTTAATAATTATTTTACAAAATTGTTAATATTACAAAAATTATTTAAAAAAATCAAATCATTTTATTTCCATGAAATAAAACCTGAAATTACTCATCCGTGATGACGTAACCCTCATTAAGTAATAAGTTAACTAAAATTAACACATTTGAACGATAGTTTGAAGAAACTTAGGAGACACATTAAAACAAATTACAACATCGACCAGGAATGTTTCCATTACTTTCATGAACTTCCTTGTGCAACAAAAAGTAATGTAATTATTTTCTACATAAACGAAAAAAAAACTTTAGGAATAAATTATATCTGAAAAGTTAAATCTGATAATTTTAGATTTTAACCATTGCCCTTGGAAATAAAACATGCAGCTAGTCAGTAATAATATCATCAATAATAATTGCATATAATAACAATGCCAAACACTATCATACTATATTGCGTACTAGATATACAAATTTCTGGATGGACAAACATGGCAATGGATGGATGGATGGATGGATGGATGGATGGATGGATGGATGGATGGATGGATGGATGGATGGATGGACGGACGGAACAACCCGATGATATCACGATTTAGTCGTAGTGTAAAAGGATAAAACTTAAAGGGCAACTATGGAGGCAGAAGGACAATGGAGTTGTGCGGCATTTAAACGAGGTGGAGAGCCAGCCGGAGAAGGGGTAATATACGAATTTATGGTCGCCGTGTGTGTCCCGGAGTGGCACATGCTCCTTGCATTAATCCATTCGCCAAGTCGAACAATAAACGTTCAACTGACCGTGTTGAGACTTTCAATGATTGTCCGGCATAAATCAGCCCGAAAATCCTTTTTATTGCCCAAAGTCTGCAGCATCTCCCGTCCACGGTCTGATGGTCAGGGATTTTTATGGACTTTTACTTTCAGGTCGTTTCAGTGTCGTCTGTTACGTTTTTTTTTCTTCTTATTTCATATGGCTTGAGAAGAAGGGGTTTCCAGCTCAGTTGTTTTTTTTTATAATTTATTTTCTTGACAAAAATTTAATCGATTTTAAATTAAAAAAAAATTTAATTGCATTTCCGATGTTTTTATTTTCTTTTCAGGAGATTTTCTTTTGCGTCAATTTTCTCAATGCAATAAAAACATTCGAAAAGTTTTTCGTCAATCATGAATTTTTATTATAAACCGATGCAAAACAAGAACACGAATGGCGAGTTCCCAGCAACACTAGTAGAATTAGATTGATTCATCTCAGAGGCGACACTGACACCACGATCGGATTACTTCAAGGATTTCCCTTCGGCATGGCAGGCATCCTTGTGGTTTTTTAGATCGTTCTTTCTCTGGAAAGGAGCCAAGCATAGCTCGCATTTGTAGGGAAGACACCCGATGTGCTTTCGGTTGTGTGTCAGGAGATTCGACGACTGACTGAAACTGCGACCGCATTCATGACATTTGAACGGTTTCTCGCCTGTGTGGACGATGGAAATTATTTTAAAGTGTTTTTTTTTTCAATTATAACAGATTTTATTTCATTTAACTTTCATAAATTAATACATATCATATTATATCTTGTTGCAATATTACGTTTATTTATTTATTTAATTAATTATTTTTGTTTATCTTGTTTACCTTTTCTAAATTAACACTAGTTAGAACTTGGACAAATTACATCTTGTTGCAATATCGTATTTATGACTTTTATTTAGAAAATAAATAAATTATATTAATCATTATTTCTCTCTGATGCTCATTTTTCCTTTTCTATGAGAATTTCTTCAAAATAGACATTTTAATATTAAACTATTTAGGTTATTTAAACCTTCTTTTGGTTCAATAATTATTAAATGTCTTTAATAAGAAGATAAAATCAATCCGCAACACTCCAGTCTTTCAGTTGACCTCTAAACTGACCTGTATGTACGTACACGTGCTTTTTCATGTCCGACTTCTGATGGAACCTCTTTCTGCAGAAGCAGCAGATGAAAGGTCTGATGTCGCTATGGATCAACATGTGGGTGCTCAAAGTTGAAGACCTTCTAAACCTTTTGCCGCACCTGCAACATTCAAACGGCTTGTTTTGAGGGGATGGTGGCTGATTGGGGTGGTTTCCGGGGTGTTTCATTCCTCCTCCAGTCCCTCCTGGGTTGAGTAGGTCTGGGTCGAATCCTAGTCCGGGATTGGTGCAGACCTCGCTCGGAATGCTCGCCAACTTTGCAAAGCAAGTGCCGACTTGGAGAAATTGCTTGTGACTCTCGATGGAATCGTGAGGATAAATTGTTGAGTAATTATTGTTGGAAAGAAGAAAAGAGAACTTCATGAATCTTGAAAGTTGGTGCATGAAAAGTTGACTTTTGGCCAGATTTGCATCGCCGAAACACGGAAAAAACTTCTGAGATTCGTCATTCAAAATGAGATTTTGCGAAACGCCAGACTTCCAATTGAAATAATCTTCTTCTTTCTTATTCAATTTAGAAACATCATTTTCATTGTCAGTGGAATTCTTCTTCAAAACCCTGTCAACATTTTCTGGCGCCCCAAACTGGTCTTTGGTATCAATTTGTTGGTTTGTATTGGACCCGGTGACGTGGCGCTTGCCGTACAAAGGATTCCAAATCATTACCTTACTCATCTAATCGATATGAAACTACTTTGTAAACAAAATAATAGTATTAATAACAGTCATAAGGAATATAATTAATTTAAGCAAAATTTTACTTTGGTCTTTAATAGTTATGGCAGTAAGTTTAGCAGTAGGAAATCTTAAGTCAAATATTCGAAGATCCGGTTGGATAAAATCCTATTCGTCGTTTTATGCCGTTTCTCCAGCGAGATTCTCCGTCCAATGGATGAATGTCCACGGACTGGACAACCAATGGAAACGTGGAGATGGTCATGATGATGCTCCCGGGAGCATTCAATAGGTCATCAATCCGCGATTGATTTCTTTAAACTCCTGATTATCTTGATTTATATTGAACGTTTGTTTTTATAAATGCCAGTTATTAGTTAACTTATTGTCAGTTAATTTTAGGCAAAATGGTAAAAAGCCGCTGTCTTATAAACAGTTTTCACATAGGCATTAATGGCTTAAATTGTCATTCCTTGTATGAATACTTTGTGAGGGAAGAACCGTCACCCTACTCAATGGTGCTTTGCAGACTGTTTTGCGAATCTCTTATGACGACCATTCCTCATACCGCAGAAACGTGACCCATTGAGCTAACTTGAACGCCATTGTTATTCTCAATTAAATAATAATAATAATTATTATTTTGTTAACATGTTAAACCCACTGAAACTTAGAAGAAGAAAGAGAATATGTCCGTGAGAATTGGTTTTCTGCAAGTCTCTGAAATCTCTCCACAATTTTAAAGCTCGTTGACTTACGATTTAATTATCTGATTAACATAAACATCTTTATGCTTTACTCTTACAATTCTTTCGATTTTCATTCTAACCACTCAGAGACACATTTAGACTCAAAATGGCTCGTAACCAAAATGACAATAAAATTCTCTTAATGTCAATCCTTTTGTGCAGATTTTTGAGCCGGTTTGAGTCATGCTGAACTGACCTGCATGTGTAACGTCTTCCAAGTTCGTTAAATACTGGCAAGGAGTTACTATTCAAGATAAGTTAGCATTTTTAAAGAATTCCCACGCGAATTAAGGGTTTATTTCTTATTTTAATATTATTTTTCAAAGACATCGTCTGAGAATCAATCCAGAGACAGAGTTCAACTTCTCTGACTGCCTGCACTCCCAAGCGACGCTGGCGTCTCCTGCGACAACGGCGATATTGGACGACTCGTGGCTGTTGAATTGGAACGCGAACTCAAATTGAAAGCTTCGACGAACAAACAACTTGAGTCTAACCGACTTCCTCATCATCTGTGAATTTGGTCAAAAAATCGTTTCATTTGTTTTTATTATAAAATATTTTATTTTATTATATTATAATTTTAAAAAAATTAACCTTCTTTAGCATCGCTTTCGTCTTTCTCTGGAAATTATTTGTTAAATATAAATGTTTAAACTGGAATTTCGATTTTTTATCCTCCATTCAGTTTTCCAATTTCCCCCAAATAATGGCTTAAATCTTGACTACGTATCCACACTACCATATACAGCTCAACATGATCATCAATTATGACTTGTGATCCTATTAGTCGCGTTAAATTAAATTACATTATTAATATTACGATAAAAATTACTAAATCACGTAACTTAAAAAGCAGTTTGTTTAACGTACCTTCAACTTTCGCTTCCGATCTTGCTGGACGATGTTCTGAATGTCCGTCTGAAATGACAAAGGATTTTATTACAAACAAGTTGTTTCAAATTGTATATAAAAAAAACAAACAATAATAATTGTATGATAGAAACAGTATTGAACGAATAAGTTTGCTATTGACAGTGGAAATGATAGTAATAGAGAAAAATTAATGGAATAGATTAGTAATAACAATAATATTTATCGCATTTGCTGATTGTCACCACAGAAATAGAATAAAAAAATAAAATGGAGTCGTATCGTCGTCGTCATCGTCATCATCATTGTCGTCAGCGATAATCAATCAATTGCCCTCTCTGATCATTAGTCAAGTTCCAATTCAAGGTCATTGTTCTTGACCCGACGATGTTGGAAGTAATTAAATGCGTAGCGGGAGATTCACAATGGCTTAAATTAATAATAATTAAAAAATTAAGCCGATTAAAATATTTCTTTTGTTATCAACAATTTTTCATTTTTTTGGATTAATTAAACTTAACGATTTATTCAGCGTCATATCAGCACTCTTCCATACACGGTTAGATCAAATTATCTAAGATAATAATTTAAATGACATTTTACATTTAATTTAAATTTAATCCGTCAAAACAAAGAAAATCTACGTTTTCGTTTTTTCCTTTTCTGCTTTCTGCGCATCTTGCGAATACTTTTCGCTGGAAAAATTAACAAATAATTAATTTAAAAAAATACTTTAACTGTTTACAAATAAATAAATCCATTTAGTAGAGGGAGGTTTAACTAAATTTGAATTTCCGAAAAATTTAATAAACGAATTTAAAAAAATTCAGCATTTTACCACTAAATTTTTGTAAAATGCCGAACTCGCATAATGGGTGGAGTGGTTAAAAATTGAAACAAAAATTGAGGACGCCTTTTACAGACGACCCCTTACTAGATCAAAATGAGATTTTTAAAGGAAAATATAATAAAACACTTGAAGTTTCAAAATCTCTTCATTAATTTTCAAAGTGGCCTAATTCAATTCATGCGATTGCGTTTATTTTATTATATTTAATTTCAATAAAAACCTAACAAAAATTACCAAAATCCAAAACAACTCACGAACAAAGTTTGGTATTTCATAGAAAACTTGAGATATCATAAAAAGAATGACATTTGTAGCTCCAAACGATCCTAGAAAGAAGATCCATTGGGCCTTCTGGCTAATTGTTTTGGCCCGCAGAAATACCTTTCCTTTTGATTCGTTTACAAAGTTGTAGTTATTAGAACATAAGGAATTATGTAGTTAATGAAAATAAGAAATAAAAATTAATTTTAACCTGATTGATTCGACGAGATAACAACGCTGTCCTGATCAACGAAAAGAGATTCATCGAATCTGTCTTCGTAGTCGGTGTCGTTACTAAATTTGAGCAGTTTCCTTATTTAGAAGTCCATTTTGAGAATCAAAATAACATTTTTAATTAACGTTCAATCCTTTTTTTTCATTTATTAATGACCAAATTTCTATTTTGGCCATTCGAGAAGGAAGTATTGTCAGATGTAAAGAATTCTTTAAGTTTAAAATTTCAAACACATCACAGTTTAAAGCTTTACCTGGGAAAGCCATCTACGCATTCACATGTCATCAGCAAAATGACTAAAATGCCACTTTTAAAATTTCTTGGCGGCCTTCCACTGTTTTCGGCCATAGGATGTTAAGCAGTTTTTGATGGAATCAATAATCGAGGCCTGTTTATAGTTAATTCTCTGACGACCAAAGCATAGAACAAAACGCAAAATCGAATCGCAAAAATAAGCAATTTTAATAAATATTCTATGGTCGTTGCTTCGAACTCAAACCCAACGAAAGTTCTAAAAGTTTTCAAGATCTGAATATCTGGCTAAAAAAAAATTTATTATTTCTTGTTACGCTTTGCGAGTTGTCGCAGTTATCAGCGTTTTTCCGCGTTTGACAACTTTCTTTTCCATGTTGTAAATGCATTTTAATTCGGTGCAAATTCACCCTGCATTGACAAGTTGTTTACATGGCAGAATTGGTTCCACAGATGCAATCAACTCTCAAGGAAACAATATGGTCACATCAATAAACTTCATAGGATCTCCTCTAATGCTGATGACCAGCCTAGGATTGCTAAATCAGATTTTCCAATCAGAGGTTTTCTCAAGATTAATCGATGAATCATCAACATGGCAGTAGATGCTGGAAATTAAAACTAGATTAAATTAAACTCAAATAATCGAACAACCCAAAATGATCAACTCTCGAGGTTCCCAGATAAAATCAAAACCACAAGAATTCAGAATTCCACAGAATTGAACGTAAAATGCAACAATGCATCGCAAAATTCGATTCAAGCATGACAAGCATAATAGGTTTGCTCCTTTTTATCACAACACCAAACTTAGATTATTGAATTTATTAGCTACATTTTCTGACTTCAAAAAGTTAAATAACAGTAAAACCTCAAAAAAATTGACAAACAAAGTTCTCTTCGTTCCCATGAGCTCGGAGAAATTTCTTTATTTTGTTCTCAGGATGATGTGAACTCCAGAATCGGTCCAAACTGGTTCGCTCATTTCTCCAACATTGAGTTTAAAAGCAGCATCTTCGAATGGTTTTTGCATTTGACCTGATGAAGCATTTGGCATTAATCATTATTTGGATTCATTATGGTCTTTTTTTAATGGTTGAATATTAATACCTCTCTTGAAAGGTCCAAGATCACCATTGTTCTTTGCAGAACTACAGTCACTGTACTTTGAGGCAAGCTCCTCAAATGTGGCTTTGCCAGACTTGATGTCTTGAAGATACTCTAAGTAAAAAAGAAAACATTTAATTCAATAAAATGATAAAAATGTCTAAAAAAAATCAATTCAGTATATTAAAATCTTCATGCGGATCTGTTTTGAGAAAGCTCTAAGAATGATAAAACCTTGAAGTTCCTCAAGTGCCTCTTCTTTGCTTCTGTTTATTCTTTCTTGCCTCCATGAAGATGGCCGACGAGATTCTCGGTGCTTGACTAAAAGGTGAGAACACTGAACCTGCTCCATAGATCTTCCGTCCGGAGAAGGCTTCTCCCAGCAGCTTTCCTTCGTGAAAGTGTTGAAGTAATATGGTTTCCCTGGATAAGAGGTAGATGTGAATTGCAAACACAGAACAGAAAAAAACTACAAATATATTTTGCAGACCTGTGGACCTGCTTACTCTTTCCTCCCAACCAACGGGTAAACTGTAAGCCATTATATTATAATTGCGGCCGCACTAAAAGTGATAAGTCCCGAGGCAGCAGTGTTCAGTTTACAAAGATAGCAGAATCGAATTAGTTTGTTTAAAGAGTTGAGCATTCTAAATTGCAAAATATCTATAAACAATTAATTAAGCATCCAAAATTTTAAAACTCTTAAAAGATGCTTAAAATAATTTTCTCCAGACTCACCCCAAACCTTTTGATAATTTAGCGATAACTTAAGTATTAATTGTTACAAATGCACACTTCATTATTGTCACCAATTTTCTTCACTCTAATGGTAGAATTCCAAAAACATGAATCTCTTCTGGAGTTTCAAAGAAAATTTGAATGCAAACCCAACCAGAAGTTTTTAGCAATTAACCGAAAGTGGAAAGCCAATTCTAAAACTTTTAATATGCACAAAAATTAACACATATTTTAAGATATAGAGACAGGACACATTGAAGTCCCATTTACAACTAAAATTAAATACTTTTATTCAAAAAAAAAAAACAATACAGAATCTAAACAATATAGCTAAAGAGAAGACACAAAAGCATTAAAAAATTGTGAAATCTCGATAACATGCTTCAATATTTTGGATCTTTCCCCGGCATTGATGCTGGACTCGCAGCGATTCATGAATCTGTCAGGATGCCACATGACTTGATGCCTCTTAATTAAAGCCCTGAATTCAATTGATTTCCTATCCATCCCAGAAAACAAGAAGCTCTCTATATCGCTGGTGTTTCCACTTCGAGGGTGTGGCCAGGGCACGTCTTTGAACGAAATTGAGTCGGGCACAGGCTGTCGATGCTTTTTGAAAAACTGTTCGCATTCTTTTTCGTACGTTTCTCTGCTAGACTTTTTGTTTGCTTCATTGATCTTCTTCATGTTTTCTTCAAATGCTTTGATTTTTTCAGCGGATATTTTAGGTATTGGTGGAGATTTTGGAAGTGTTTTGTCATTAGATTTTTGATTGTTATAGTAACAATATGATGATGCTTTCTTCTTTTGATGGTATTCTCGTGACATTCTATCGGCCCAATCATCGAGCGTTTCATGTTGGCCTCCAGAAAATGAATCAAAGTAGTCTGTGTGATCATAGTCTTCATCACCATAATAACAACCCTCAGGCTCTTTATAATTATCTTCCAAATCTTTGTCTTCAATATTGTGACAACTTTCAAATACTATTTCTTCAGCTTTCTTGTTATAAATTCTATACATCATTTCTGCAGTTGAACCAAATCGATCAGTTGCCTTGAATGACTCTGGACAAATACCCTTGAGAAAATGGACAAGATCTTCCATATTCATCAGATCTGAAATAGTTTTAAAATGGTCTTAAATAAACATACAATTTTGAAGATTATGTCATATAATAACGATGAGCCAACTAATTGATGTGGCAAATATTTGCATAATTATCAAAATTCCAAGTGTTTTTACCTGAATCGCCTTCAGTCAGCCTCTGCAGGCCGCCTTTGATCGCAGCATGACTTGGAAGTTCTCCATTGGTGTTTTTAACAAGAAATGCTTTCTTTGAATGGAAATATGATCTGCAACATATTTATTAAATTAGTCAATTACTGTTTTTTTCAAGAAATACAACATAAGTTAATGAACGAAATAAACCTAACACATAATTTAATAATAAATGTCAAGATCCATGAATAAATAAGTTTTAAAACATACTTTATGCATGGTAACAGACCGTAAAAGCACAGTTTGTGAAGTACATAATCCCCGTCGGCGAAACAGAAAGAATGAACGTCGACTTCGTATTTATCAATGTATCTTTTTAATTTCTTTATCCTTCCCTTTTTTATATATTTTAAAAGCTTTTCCCCAGTCCTCATTCTCATCTGGTTAAAAGTTAAGTCTATAATAATATAAATAAACCTATAGTTTGTTGATCACCAAAGACACTGTGTATAGGCGTAATAAATAATAAATTTTGAATAATGTCATCAAGCTTTAGTTAAAATATGTAATGCATTTCGATTTTTTAAGTTATTTTTTTTTTATAGATGTTTAGTGAACATTTGTTTAACGTTTTCAAATGCTGACTTAAAAATCAAATGTAAAACTTTCAAATGTTGAAATGTTGGCTTGAAATTTTGCCAATCCAAATTGGTAATTATATTAATTATAAATATCATAAAGAAGTTGGAACAGACCAAATTACAGAAGTCTACTCAGTTTCTTCTGTAAATCTAAACTAGTAAAAAGCGATTTAATCCAAAAATTTTTATTCCAAAATCAGTGACTGATAGAAGGAAATGTAATAATTCGATTGTATAAACATTACGTCACACTTTCCTAAAACATTAATCATGGAAAGAAGACATCGTAAGAATAACACCTCTCCCAAAAGCGGTCAATCACGAACAGCTTATGAAGGTGATTCAATTGGTTACTTAGTAATTCGATTATTACAATCAATACGCATTGGAATAACCATCGCTGTATATCCTTTTATAGCTGAACTTATGTTGCATAAGATATCTTTGATATATTCTGAACGAATTAAACTGCAATGATTTTTATTAACAGAATTTGATGAAGGAGATGATGAATTCTTGTACTACATCATTGCCATCATACTCGCCATTGCACTGTTTCTGGCTGTCGTTAAGTACATCGTCAGGGAAAATAGGCGACGAATTGAGTAAAATTACATTTACACTCACATTATTATTAAAGCCGTTTAAAAAAAAACATTAGGTCCTAATTTTTTTGTTTAACATTAATAATTTTCTTAATACCTCCCCTCACTTGATAAACCACTGACGACGAGTGACGCCTCTCAAACCTATCCTGATCAAATAATTAAATTTCACGAAGCCAGTTAACTTAAAATAATAAATAATTACAAAACCTAACGGGCAGCCGTCCCTCCAAACACAATTTCTTAGTAATTTCCTATCGCTATATATGTTCACAATTTCTAAAAACTGCAAACCCTGGGAACTTCGCCAAAGAATCAACATATAGTGCTCCATCCCGTCTTCTGGAATCGAATTTAACTAACCCAAACGCGTTCGTAGCGACAACGTGTGGAGTCAATAACTAGATAACGCCACAATCCTTACTAAAAATACTTTACTAAAATATGATAATTCTATTCCTAATAATTTTGTAAAGTAATATGAAAATTTTTGCAGCCTTGAAATAAGATTGGTCAAAATTCAACGCAAATATGCATCCGTGTAATCAGCAAAGCCAGCCAAGAACACTGAAGATAATTTATTACTTAACCTTTATTAAAAGAAGCCATATTACAACAACTTAACATTACGAGGCTGGAAGTCGAAAACTCCCCGGTGGCTTTTGTCCTTTAACGAGCTCCTCAGTCTCTCGAAAGACTCTGCCAAGAGGTCGCCAGAAGAAGACTTGGAACCTTCTGGAAGCAGCTTGAAGGGCAGACAATACAACACCTCATTGACATCTTGATCGACACGAACCCCGTAGACTTCTTCGAACGTGGACTTCAAAGTCTCGATGATGGAATCTCTTTTCTCCTTCAGCCTCGTGACGAGATTCAGAATGAAAACTCCTAAAATTGAAAGGTGGTTTTTTTTGTTTTGGTTTCTTGATTTTCCAATTTTAAGTGAGATTGAAGACCAATAATGAATACAATATATATATATATCGCAACATATTAATATATATTAAATATCATTCAGCTTTGGAAAGTATTAACAAATAAAATGTTATAAAGTAAAGTTTTGCTGAAACTGAGAAAACACCTTTAGGACTGACGATTCCATGGCAGGACTTGATGATCGATTCCTCAAGGAAGGAAGGCGGAGGACAGGAAATTCCGAGAGAGGTTTCCTTGTTATCGACATCGACAATCAACACGTCATACTTTGTGCCTGTCGAAGGGTTCAAAGGTCATAACAATATATACTGATGACATCAAAGGAAGGATGTCATCTAAAGTATGTAGTTCAGCCAATGCAAGGGCAGAATCTTTTATGCAAGTGAACATAGGTAATCAAAATCCTGGATAAGAGTTTGAAATGCAAACCTTTGGCATGTTGATCCCTGATGAATTGAAGTCCATCTCCAATCTCAACTGCCAGCCTTTCATCCTTTTTCAGTCCAAAGTGCTTCTCTGCTACGCTGACAATTTCCGGATCCAATTCTACCACGTTTAACTTGACCTGTAAGAAATTTTAGAATCTCTGTCTGGTAAAATTGCATTTAAACAGCATTTAATACAATCCATCATTCTTTATTTGGATGTTAAATTTCAGAATTATTCAAAATTTTGAAACCTCACAGCGATCGGAGCAAATGTGCAATACTGACCTTGGAGATATTTTCATGGAAATACATGGATAGACTTCCCCCTCCTAGTCCTATCAGAGCCACCTTCACATCACCTGAAAGTGTGACAACAGAAAACACGTGAGTCAATTATTAAATTAATATATTAATAATTACTTTGTCATTCAAAACATTCGCAAAGCATTTAACAAAACCTTAAAGACAAATTCTATATAGTTCATACCTTTCTGTGTCTTTTTGCTAATGAAATGCTCAGTGAAGATGAGTCCTGCCACAACAGGCTTGTAATAATGGCAAGTCAGTGAACTGTGGTCGATCGAGTATTGGATGGAATTTTGGGCAAATTTCTTGGAACTTTTCTTTGCAACTTTAACGATTAAACCATCAAATTCATATAAATACATTTTCAGCTATTATCAAATTAGGTAATAACATTCAATTACATAAACCATAATAATATATTGTAATAATATTATTAGTAATAATGATAATTGATATTTATAATTAGAGATAGAATTGTGGCCCAAGAAGATGACAATAATAATATTATAGGTAATAATATTCCAATATACAAACCATAGTAATATTTTGTAATAATATTTTTATATATTAGTAATAGTAATAATTGCCATTCTAATTAATAGAATTGTGACCCGAGAAAATTCGAGGAGAAAAAAAAAACAAAAACAAACTTCTGTTGAGAACGACTTCAGTTTGAATGACATTCGGGGAACTGGCGAAGATGAGTCTCCTGTAAACGTCCTTGTCGACCTGGACGTCTTCCACCACGTAATCTCCGCTCAGTTCACTGGTGCCGCACTCTCGTGACAGGGTCACGTCCGCAGAATCTCCGATGGACAAGAACGGACTCTGGAATGATTGGAATTAGAACATAACTATCGTCTATAACTTCCATTAGAGCATCACTTTAACCAATGCCGTTATAAAATGCCATGGTTTCCAAGATGACACAAGCAGCAAAACATACATACATACAACATTGTTTCAACGAAATACAAACTCTTTAAAGCAAATATAATTCAAAGTCGTGAATTAAGTTTACATTTTCAACGTCGAGGAGGTGTGGGGCGAGTTGGGGAACCCTGGGTGAAAGTTCTTGTTTGATGAACTCGATGGATTCGTACTTGTGCTTCCTGTTGAGGAGCACGACGAGCAGACGACCGAAGCCGCAGCTTCCGTGGAGTTGCTTCCTTCCCTCCTCCGAGGAGAAGAGCCACTCGCTCTCCCTGTTTGTTTATTTTTTTTTATATTGTTTATTTTGAGAGGTGGAGCACTTGTATTGAAACATTGAAAATTTTGGAAACATAAAAATAGCATTTGAAAGTAATAATTATTAATATTAGTCGGATTATGTTAGCAGAGAAGCTCATTTGTAATGCCTTTGCAACAATGTTTAACATAAATGCAGCATGAATATTATGAAATATATCATTAATATTAAATAAGATAGACATAAATATTAAAAATGCAAATTTATAACATGTTTTAAGGAGTTACAGCAACTGGTTAAAAATGATTTTTAAAACAAATCATCAACTCCTTATAACACATAAAACTCCTTACCTTCCCAATGGGACCACAAAAACTGCAAATTTTTGGTTCTTTTTGCCACGTCCGTCGACGACGTGGATCGTGTACCTGGGCTCTGATGACGTTGAGTCGTGAAGTTCCACACAAACTTGTTTGTCAAGAGGTTTTCTGATAAAAGAGTAAGGTTAAATATTAAAAAATTATTAACGAATTAACGTTCAATATAAGTTTAATTAATAAAATTAAAATAAGTCACAGGCATTAGCATAAGTTAAAATAAGATACAAGTTTAATGGAATTTCTGAAAATTGTAAAAATTAGGTGCAGCACGACCAACCCGTAATGCAGGTTGTTCTTTACGAGGGCATAATTTTGCAGTTCCGTTATGGCAGACAATACTTGGTCTGTACTTTCAACTCTTTGTACTGATTCATCAAATAAGGAAAGTTCCAGAATCTTTGAGAGAATGAGTCAATTTTAAATTATGTGCTCATATTCAGTTTTATATTATTTATAATTTGCATGATTAAAAGTAAGGATAAGAAATAAATAAGAAATAACAAAAAAGAAAGAAGGATGGAAGGTTCAGCTAACTGGTTTAGCATTGGGCAACTTCTTGAACTTTGTCAAAACAAACATAAAAACTGGGAGATCTGATTGATTCTTCCTGGTACTCGTTGAATTCAGACAGACTCTGACCAACCATCCTCTGGTAACAAAGTCAAACGAATAGCAACATCATCAAAACCATATAAAGTTACCCTTGCTAATTCGAAAATTAAAAATCTACTAAGTAATCCAATAAGGTAATTATTACATAAAATAGGCAAATGAATTAATTTCTTATTATCATCAGTTTAGAAATAATCTTTTATTTTGATGTTAAGACCATTAAAAATGATTACAAAACACCCAAAATAACCAATAAAAATTTCAATTCAATATTTAAACTTTTATTCCAAATATTAGACACTGAAAATGATAGAAAATACAACTCACTCGTTCGTAAAGTACTGAACAATTTTCTTGGCGATGTAGGACTGTGCCAATGTGATGCACAAGTATCTTCCTCCGATCCTGAGAACCCTCGATATTTCTGCAAACATCTTCTCAATCTTTTCCTCATTTTCTGGATTGTCTTGTGAATAAAGTGCATCCAAGGTTCCCTTGTCAAGGACAACATTGAATTCTCCATCCTGATAATCCATCTGGGAAAATTTTTGAAGTCAACTTTTTGTAGAGCTCTGAATAACTTTAGTACTAACTTGGAGATACTTTTAATACTGAATTACTAAAATGAATCACTTCAATGAACATAAGAACATAAATTCAGTAGAATATCTGCCAAGAAGTAATACTTCATAGCCAGATATTGAGTAAGTAATGCAAAAAAAATAAGCTATGAAAAAACATAATAAAATTCAAATTATCAACCTTGAAAATGTCCATGACTTGGTATGAAATTCCTGGTTTGTCATCGCAGTATTTCTTCATGCGTTCTACCACATCCTCGATAATGTCAGTGCATGTAATACTTTGAAAGCCACAGTCGTGCATGTGAAGTCCCAGTTCAGACGTTCCACATCCAGGAATCAACACCTTGTCTGATGTCTTAACATACTTTGTCAAAAGTTCTTTTAAGGTTGAAAATTCTCCATACCTGAATATTTAAATTATCAATTATCTTAATGATCGACAATTATTGTACCTCAGTTACTTTAAGGATTCTTTAAAATAATCGATTTGAGTGCAAATAAAGTTGCGCGTCAATCAAATTGAAAGAACAGCAAACCATTCAAAAACTTTGTCGCCTCTTTGCTTAAAAAAAGCCTCCCAGTAGTCGGCACTGCTAAATTCCTTGCTTGATTTTGGCAGCAGTCCCATTTTCGATATCAATTAAAGTGTTTTCGTTAGTCCATGTGCTGGTTAAAAGTGAAATATCATTTCACAACTTAACATTTTAATTTTTATATTGATAGTTTAAAGTTAAAAAATCTAAGCTTTGTTTGATTTAAAATTATTATAATTTTATTTTAAATAAATTATTCATGTTGCATATATATTTTGAAAAAGTTTATGCTAAGTCTATCTGAAATATCAGAAAAGCTCAGATATCTGGAGCTTTAAGAGGTAAATAGCGAAGTTAATGATACTATCGGCGATATCGATCGTAAATTTGCCTTAAAAGTATCGGCAATAGCTTCTGAGCTATTATTATAAAAAGTGTAATAAAATTACATCGATTAATAAATTCGGCCCTCTGCTAACTTTCTGCTAAAACATTGTGCGATTAATTAATAAATAAATAAATAAAGAAAAGACACACTTTAGGATTAAGTAAAGACGATTAAGCCAAACATTTCGAAGAGAATAGGACGGTAAGCCAAACTTTTTTTTTGTGAACATCGAGTACTCTCTACGGAGTTCACCAAATGAGTGGCTTCTGTATTTAAGAGGGGGACTCTAACTTGAGACAAGATTTTATCCATCGAAATGGTTGCTAGGAATAAAGTTTTAGAATTTTATTTTGCAGATCAAATGAAAGTAATTCACATATTTTTCCTTGGATTATTGATATCTTCTTCCGTTGAAGGTAATGGAGTAATTTCAGTTTCTGTAACATTGATAACATTTCAACCGTTTAGCCCTTTACTTTGAGTTTATCAAACATCTGCTGAATTTAAATAAACTTGAATTTAATAAAAAATTTGTTAATTTGGAGTGAAATCAGGAAAATCCTTTCTAATACTTTTAAGCCACGCCTTTTTAAAGTAAATTTATGATTTTAAATTATAGCAATTTGAAAGAACGTAAAAATTATTTATTATTCGCATAATTTTATTTTCAATTCATATTAGAATTTCGATTATTTCATACAATTAAAGATTAGGGCCTTTAAACAACTTTAAACGACTTTGATAATGACATTATTATTGCTGTTAGTTGTTATATGAATGACCTTTAAACACCCGACCAAATAATAAAGAACTTCTAATAAGAATTAGGTAAGCGATTTCAATTCAATTTTTAATTTAGACAAAGATAATCATCGGTTTAAGAATTAGTTTCAAAAACATTTAAAAAACATAGTACTATAATTTAAAAAATAAAAAAAATTTAAAGTAAAATACAGTCATGAAACAAATAAGAGACAACACCTTAAGTAAGACCTCGGAAGTTTAGAAACGGTATCAATTTAAATTATTTTTTATTCAATCATTTATAATTTATAATTTATTACAAATTATTTAATTTGGTTTAATTTGCAGTTGATAATTATTAAATTTATAATTATTTAATTTGGTTATTATTTCAACTTCCAACAAAAAAAAATGGGCCTTCTGACTTTGAAAAGCATTTAAGAATCTATTGTACATTATTCTCAGTGCATTTTCTACAAGCGATGCTGTGTCTCACTCGTGTCTGAGATTTTAAAACGTTTTAGAAACTTTATGACTTGTTCTGCTAATTTTGTTGATCCCTTTTGATCGTAACCATGTGTCAACTTTACAACAAGTATTATTATATTTGTTAAAATCGGATATTATTATTATTGCTGTTAGTTGTTATATGGATGCTTTTAAATTTTGGACTAAACTGGGAATTCTTTGCCAGTAATATGTGTTTTCATTGCATACTAATTTTGATATTAATTTCTGCAATTATATGAAATTTAAAAAAATATTTAAGATGTTGATACTTTGTTGTAATATTATTATATTTGTTATATTATTATATTTGTTAAAATCGGATATTATTATTATTGCTGTTAGTTGTTATATGGATGCTTTTAAATTTTGGACTAAACTGGGAATTCTTTGCCAGTAATATGTGTTCTCATTGCATACTAATTTTGATATTAATTTCTGCAATTATATGAAATTTAAAAAAATATTTAAGATGTTGATACTTTGTTGTAAATTTGTCGGACTTCAAACAAACTTCCTATGGTTGTGCGCAGTATATTTTTCAGCGAAAAGCGAAAAGTTTCGCTTTGGGATGAGATTTTAAATCAAAATTTGTGTTAATTGGAAGCGGGACTTTGAAATCAGTCCAATTACTCATATTCCAATGTCTTTCACCGTAAAAAGTTGTTGTCTGCTACGGAGAAGAACAGACAGATTTTTTGTTTACACGCTCAACTTTTATGTGTTGAGATCCACTTATAAATTCATTGTTAAATCCACCGTAAAACATAACTTCAAAAGTAAGATATAAATCCATTATAATTCATGTTCTTCTTTTATTAATAGGCTCGACGGGATTCTTTCTATCAGTATCAGGAAATGCCTGCTCAGACGTTTTTAAATGTGAGCTCCAATTTCAAAAGTTTCAACCATTTTGTTCATAATTAACAACAATTTATAATTAATTTATAAATATTATAATATAATAATTATAATTAACATTTAAATTTGTTTCGCTTTTCTACAGCCTTTAATTTGCTCGACAAAATGGGTTTAGACCAAATAAGTTCCGGGGCTACCTTGGTCACAGGCCCTTCCAGGAATTCTGTTGCTTACCATCTTCCAAAAAATGCAAAATTTCAGATAAATGCCGAGTAAGGAATATTTGTTATTTTATCTTAAATTTAAAAATAATTGCCACCGAATGAAATCGTAAAAAGTGTCGTGTGATAAATTATGGCCTTTTTTTGTATAAAAAGTAGTTTCCCAACATTGGTAAATTTAGATTTAAAAAGAATTTTTAATTTTCTTTTCTTTCTAATTAAATGTAATTAATTTTTGTAACAATAAAAACACTTTTGATTTATTTTCTTGGACTTTTTTGATCGTCGAAACAATTTTAACAATCCTTGATATCTCGTTTATTATTCATCACTGGGAGCATATTAATGTAATAATCTCTTAAACATAGAAAAGAAATTTAAGCATAAATTGATGATTAATAATAAATATTAATGACTCATTATATAATTATTAATAAAGAAATAATAAGTTGAAATATTTTTTATAATTTCCTTGATTCCCTTAACAAATTCAACTTATCGGTTGCATCCTAAAGATGTCCCATATTCAAAGCAACTTTCCAAAACTTTGCAGCCAGGTATTTCCAAGCCCGGCACCTGAGAAATTCTTGTTGACCACCATCTTCAGAGTCACTGGCAGAGCCTCAAGGGATGTCTTCAACTTGATCCGAATCGAGAACGAACAGAAGAGAGTCATATTTGCCATTCATTTGGACGGATCCAGTCAGTCACTGCATCTGACTGTTAACGATCAGAACGACGAAACGAGAGAAGTTTATTTTAAGAATCTCAAAGACGTTTCAAAGGTTTGTTTTGTTTGTTTTTTTCTGTTTGTTTGTGTCCGTTTTTCAATTACTTTTTTGCTGTGAAGTGGTAGAATTTCAAGGCAAGATTGACAAAAATATTTACAAATGGAGCTGAACAATCGTTCGTTAGCATTGCTAGATGAGATCACAAATGTTACATGTTCACGAAATCTGTAAAAAAAGGAATCAAACTTCTTCGAACGAAATAAAAGAAGTCAAGACAAAGATTCATTTTTCTAAAACTACGAAAGAATTTGTGGAAACGATTTTAAGGAATCAATTGTGAGGTCGTAACTGATGACACAAGTCAGTGTGGAATGTCATAATTTCCAAAAATCAAATCCAGTTCTTGAAACAAAAATGGCGCACTTGATGGAGAGAAATTGGCAACTTTGGAATCGAAATCCATTCTCTGTTGAAGACTGATGGCTCTGTTTACATGGACCACTTAAAATACTTCAATTAGCAACTCGTGTGTGTCACGTGGTCCCCCCTTACTTGAAATCTGCTTCAAATTAAAACTGCTGGCTTTTCAAAAGGACTTGGTTTTTAAATTCCACTCCATCTAACAGCTTCCAGACATTCCTCAAAATCTGTCACGCATTATTATTAATAATAATGATAAATATCGGTTTAGAATTTAGCGTTGGCTTCTTTAAAAACCCTTCTATTAATATCAATTTTTTTGGATATTTTTATTGTCGACTGGTTGTGAAAATAAATAAATAAATGAAATAAAAATATTGTATATCAGTCATCAAAATAAGAAAGGCCATTATTAGATTATTGTCTCAGGACACCTAAATAAATGAATATAAGCTCGGTTTGCTGGAACAAAACTTGCAAGACTTTTCTTTTTATTTATTATCGTCCTCAACAGCTCTTCGACAAGGGTTGGCACAGATTGCAAATCATCTTCGATCCGACAAAAATCGAATTGTCCATCGACTGCAAGAGGCAGTCCTCGGTTGCGGCACCATGGAAAGCCATGGACACTGCCAACGGCAGGTTATATCTCGGCTGGAAGGAGAAGTCGGAATCCATCCCTGTTAGACTTTTTTTTATAAATTTTAAAAATTAATAACTGGTATTAAAACTGAATATGTCTGAGAAATTAATCAATATGTAGAAATTAGTTAATTATTTTCTCCGTCGTAATTTGGATTAAATTAGATTTTTAGCTCGGTCGTAGCCAGCTAGGAATGAGAAATGGTTACGAATTCAACCGCTTTTAAAGACCCAATTAACCGATGATATGTATTCGTGAAGCGACATGATTTATTAGTTATTATTATTTATTATTTATTTATAATTTATTATTATTTATTTATTATTCCTTGTTTTCTTCGTTTTTCTTTTTAAAGTACCATTTAGTCATTGCTGGGCAAAGGTGAAATTTAGTTCCGTTTTCCGCAACTTTTCAAAGATCTTTTGCTGTCCTTTTGGAACATAAAACCACACCGCGTGCAAATCGAGGCTCACAGATTTGGGTTTCAGTCATTATGCCGATTTAAATATAATTATTACTTATATTGGTGAATGCCTAAATTATAATATATTCTATATTCTAATGACATATTAAGGCAAAGTTTGTAGAATGAAATTTGACTAAAATCTGACTGAGATAATTATAATTAATGTTAAACAATTTATTCTTATTCTCATAATATGTGAACATTGGAACATTTTTAGCTAAAATAATTTCCCTTTAACAACATAAAGATATTTATAATTAATAATTTATAATAATTATAACTTATATTTACGTATGATTAATAATTATAATATAATAATAAATTTACGTAATTAATTGTAATTATAGTTATAATTGTGAAATCATCAGATGGACCTGCATGCTTTCATTATGCACTGCGAGACAAAACTATCCAAAGATGGATGCTTCGATGTACAGGTTCATTGGAAAAATATTGAACTATTTAAACTCCTAAACAAATAATTTAATTAATAATTTGATAAAAAATAATTAGCAATTAATATCTGGGCGTTTATTTTAAATTTTAAGAATTATTTTTTTTTTAAATTTTAAGTAATTAAAGTTAAATGTTAGAGTTTTAAAAAGATGAAGGATGTTCAAATTGTTGGGTTCTTTTTAAGGCGTCAAGGGGTACGACTACAGTGCCATCTGGTGCCAAGATGGCGCCAGAAGAAAGCGACTTCTTAGAAGTTTGTGTGTTTTTGGTTATGAAATTAAATCGAAATTATGAAATTATTTTGCAGTAATTTAGTTTATAATAGCGTTAATAACAAAATGAAAATAATAACTTTATTACTGCTACTACAACAACTACTACTAATAACAATAACAATAACAACAACAACAACAACAACAACAACAACAATAATAATAATAATAATAATAATAATAATAATAATAATAATAATAATAATAATAATAATAATAATAACAATAACAATAATAATAATAATAATAATAATAATAATAATAATAAGTAAAAGAAAAAATTCTTAATTTATAATTTCAGGGTGTAGATGAGGAAGTGGTTTCTGATGGTCAGTGCTCGGTCAGCTGTCCAGCTGGTCCTACTGGTCCAATGGTAACATAATTAACATAATTTATTGCATATTTATTATAAACAGTAGATTGTGATGCCTTATTAGGCATATTAATTAACTTAGATCTATTTGATAATATTTTAAGCTTACGAAACGATTCATTAACATAATTAATTCACGTCATTAATATTAAATCTAAGTTAAGCTGTTGTTATTGAAATCTAGGAGTTTGAATGTGCATTCGAAAGCATTTCGATGAGTTATGTTTATATGGTAAATATATGGTAAATGTTTGAAAATGTAACTATATAAAATATAATATTGTTATTATTTTATTATAATATCTGTATAATTTTAATAATAATAGTAAATATTGTTTTAAAAAATAATATCATGATTTTAACAATTGACTAATATCATTACCTAACAATATTGTTATATATTTACATAATTAAAATTATTTTAATAAATATTTAATATCAGTATTAATATCATTAAATAATTTTAAAACAGGGACCACCCGGAGCGAATGGAATACCTGGCCAAAAAGTGCGCGTAACAATAACAAATTATTTTAATTGTTTCAATTTAATTTATTAAGAACGAAGCACGAGAGTTTTAACAATATAAATTATAATAAAAGGACGATTATTAAATAAAACAATTTAGAAAATAAAAGATTATGATAATTTTAAATTGAAATATGGAAAAATTTATTAATTTCTTTAATAATTGTAATAAAAATTTGAAATCCACAACAACTTGTTTATTTTTAGGGAGATACGGGTCTTCCAGGTCCGCCAGGTCAAATAATTGTTAGTATATTTAGGCAATATATATATATATATATATACAAAATATAATTTTTAAAACAATTCTTAATATTATTATATAATGTTTATTTAATCTTACTATCCAATAACATTTTGTTAACTATTAGAGTGTCATTTTAATTATAACCTATGCTCTCATTATTATAATTAACATTATCATCAATCATCATCATCGCCATCATCATCATCATCATCATCGTCGTCGTCGTCATCATTCACCAGTTTTAAATATTTTAATAATTTGCTAAATCAAATTAAAACACTTTTTATAGCATGTCAACGGAACAAAGTTTGAGGCAAGAAAATATATTATTATTTAATAATTATTTAATTTTATTAATATAATATAATAATATATTATTATATTATTATTAAATATGTATTATTACGATCTACTTAAAACAAATTATTATGATTTGCTTATATTATATTATCATGTTGGACCTAAAATAAATTATTATGATGTACTTAAAATATATAAATTATGATTACATGGAAATAACATATGTAAAGATAAATCCATATAATAATATTGCCCTATAATATAATAATACTGAATGAAATTATCGTATTTATTATTAAATATTTATGGTTTAATACAATTTTTAAATTGAAATTGTCATAAATTTAAAGAAATCTATTTCGGAAGAATATGGTTCCAAAAATATGAACCTGGTACAAACGTTTTAAAAGAAAATAGATTTTTGAAAATAAATCTTTCAGTCTTTTACCGTTGAGGGTGAAAAAGGATCAAAAGGAGTGAGGGTAGGTCGATAAAAAATATTTCACATATTTAAATACTTAAATTATAAATAATTAATATTTTATTAATTTATTATTAATTAATTTAATTTTTAATCGTGCCCAATCGTAATTTGATTAATTTGAAATAAAAGTAATAATTCAAAATATAAAATAATTATAGCACTTTAATTAATTTTTGAAATTAGATTTTTAAATTTGATTAATAAATTATTAATTATAATTAACTTAAAATACAATATAATATTAGAATAAATATTACAATACCATGATAATATTGATAAATAATTATTTTAATTAATTTATATTTAATTTAAATAAATTTATTTAATAATAAATTGATATTATTATTATTATTTAACGGAATGTCTTCAAGGGCGACAAAGGTAGTCCCGGTGATCCAGGACCAATTGGACCAAAGGGAGAACCAGTGAATTTTTTTCATATTTTAATTTTTAATCCCATTAATTATTTCTACTATAATATAGGAATAATTTTTAATATTAAATTCTCGAAGTTAATTACCAACAATATAAATGATTTGAAAATATATTTAAAATTATGTATTAAAATAATAATAATAATAAGATAATAAAAAATTAAAATTGGAAGTCTAAAATAACTAGTCCATATTTTTTTAGTAATTTTGATTATTAATTTTAATTTTAATTATTTTTAGGTTTTTTACGTTTTTAATAATTTATTTCAGGGTCCCCCAGGTACCAGTGGCTCATCGAAAGTGGAAAAACTGAATGCTCAGGTGAGAATTGAACGAAACAATATTTAAATAATTGATGGTAATAATTAATTTTTAATAATAAATATAATAATGACGTGTCGATCCATTATGCCAATCCTTATGTCTTAATAAGCTATATAAAAAGCCAAGGCGTTCTTAAGGCAATTAATGATTAGAATTATTGTCATAATTTATGTTAATGCTTTTAATAAAGTAATTTTTGAGAAATCACTTAAAATAACAATTTCAAATCTTCCGACAGGAACTGAAATCACTCCTGAAAGGATTCCAAGGTTTGCCAGGAAATCCAGGTGCTGATGGAATACCTGGAAGACCAGGAGCACCTGGTGGCAGGGTTCGTTGGAAATGGAAAATAATAATATAACAACAACAATAACGGCTCATTAATATTACAAATTCTGTTTATAGGGACCAATGGGAGAGCAAGGAATGCCGGGCGAACCGGTAAATACATTTTTAAACATTATTTATTAAAATTAATATATCATACTTATTTCATTGTGCTTATGTTTATTATTATAATTATAATTTAAGTATATAACGAATTTAAATTGACATTAATTAGAAAACATAAGATCTAAATTAATTAACCAATTTAAATATTCTGATAAATATTGCAGGGACCACCTGGAAAAGACGGAAAGGATGGAAGGCCAGGAGATAAAGGAGATAAGGTGAGAATTTCCATGAGGTGCCTCTGCGATGAGATGTTGGAGATGGTTAAAGATTTGAACTTTGAACTTTGATCTCAACACGACCTTGGCATATTTTGCTAGCTATTAAGTGAACAGGATGATCGTTCGTTTAAAAATAATAAAAATCGAATAAAATAAATAAATAAAATCGAAACAAACAATTTTTGATTTCATATTTTACACAACTTCCGATAATAATTCTCGTGATTTTCCCTTAAAATGATTTTAAAATAATGTCGAAGATTCTAGAGTTGAAATCTTTCTAAATAATTCATTATACGTAATTTTTAATCGTTTTTAATCGAATTTTTGTGACAAATATGAAAAATATGTTCCTTCAAAGGGTGAAATGGGTCACGTAGGCAGAGCGGGAGATTCAGGTTTGCAAGGTCCAAAGGTAATTTGAATAAATTATGAATTCATTATAAATAAATTAAAGTTAATTTAAGCTTTTGTGGAAATTTAATTGATTTATGAAATTTTAATTTCATTCGCTAGGGTCCATCTGGCGAAAAGGGTAACACAGGATCACCTGGAATGCCCGGACAACAGGTGAGTGTTCAATTCCTACTACGACGACGACGATGGTGATGATGATGACGACGAGGATGATGAGGATGATGATGATGATGATGCCTTGATTTGCTGTCTTTAACATTGTCTCATTCAGTAATCTTATAGGATCATTGATAGCATACATGGAAGCAAAGTATAAATAAAATTAGTTTAAAATATTTAAAATAAATATATCGTGCAGGGACCCATGGGTCATCCAGGTAAACCCGGATTGCCAGGTGTGCCTGGCCTGCCCGGACCATCCGGATCATCGGTGAGTTCCTGGAGAATGACTTTGGTTGAATTTAAAGCTACTGATGGAATTGATTGATTGTTGATCAGCTTCCAACCACGTTTTATTATAATTTTATTTATATATATATAACTATTATATTTTGTAAATATGTTAATTAATATATCACTATTACTAATTACTTTTAAATTAAAGTGGTTATGATAAATAAATAATAATTAAATATATTATAAATAATAATAAATAAATAAATAAATTATTTCTGACTTCTAATCAGTGACAATTTTTACCCGTCAATGATTTCTAAATTTGAAAATTAAAAATTGCAGACCAGCTTTGATCCCTCTGAACTTTTGGTGAGGTTTTTTCAACAAAAATAATTGACCTAATTAATTAATTAAGTAGGTGAACGAATAATTGATTAAATCATTAATCCATCCATCCATCCATCCATCTGTCAGTCCGTCCGACCGTCCGTCCGTCAATCCGTCCATCCGCCCATTCATTCAATCAGCATTAACTTTTTAACTCGACCTTTCAAATATCATTCCTTATATTCCACTATGATCCATCAACCTTTACAATTTCTTCTTTTTCTTAAAACCTTTTTTGAATTTAAAAGCATGTTAATTTCCTCAAAATTCTTCAGAATTCCTCAGAATTTTACACGGTTTTATTTTTAAAATATTAATTCATTGATCTTTTAAAGGTTTTAAATGATTTTAATCGCTTTCACTTTTCTTAAAATTTAATTTCGAATGCCTGATATTTGCATTAAAATTAAGATGCAATAAAATTAATTAATAAAATAATTAAACATAATTTAATGAAGGCTTTATTCGACAACAATTCATCCTTGCCTACGTCCGTGGCCAGCAAGTACACGAAGATCCTAGGGGGCGTTCCAGGGGTCCCTGGTCCACCGGGTCCACCAGGTCCTCCCGTGAGTGCTTTTTGCACCATTCTTCATTAATTCGTCCATCTATCCATCCATCCATCCATTCATCCATCCGTCCATCCGTCCATCCGTTCATCCGTCCATATGTCCATCCATCCTTTCATCGGTTCATCCGTCCGTCCGTTCAGGGGTTAGGATGCTGGATTTCAGCCTGATAAGTAATTGGAAAATTGTGTTAAAAAGTTCTTACGTTTTTCTTATTAGGGACCAGCTGCCATCCCAGGGTCACCGGGTCCTCCGGGTCAAGTAATCATTCATTCGTTCATTCGCTCAATCGTTCATTCATCTATTTATTTATTTATTTATTCATTTATTTATTCAATTTTATTCTTGTTTAAATAAGAATTCATTTCTAAATGTTTCTTATTTTTGGGAAAAAAATTAGTAGTACGGTCTAAATATACTTTAACGTTCTTCTAGTCTGGATCAAGAGGCGCTCCGGGACCAATGGGTCCACCTGGAATGCCAGGCACGGCGGGTTCAGTTGGACTTCCAGGTGCGCCTGGATTGGACGGTGACGAAGGACCGAGAGGGGCCCCCGGAATGCCCGGATCACCTGGAATACCTGTGGGTTTTTTAAACGAGGATTTTATGATTTTTTTTTTAAACAATTTTTTTTTGTATGATTATTTTTTTTTGTTTGAGCTGAGAAGAGAAATTGTCTCCTGTTCAGATTTTAAACGCAGAAATGAAAATGAATTTCGAAATTTTTAAGTAGAAATTTTTTTTATTTTGTTTTGTTTGCAAATGACAGGCGATGATTAAAATGCACGACTTGTGTCTGTTCTGAGAAAACGTTGTGGAATAATTTAAAGAGGGGGAACATGATCGATCCTTTGAAGCGCGATTCGCGTGAAATTTCATCGAAACTTCCCCGGCATTTCAGCGACGATTGCGTACGATTTGACGGACGAAGCTGGGTCTTTCTTCGACCGCGTTACGAGCCATAAATCCGTGCAGTGGTCCTAATTGCTTCTTATCAGGACCCCATTCTTCATACTTTTTTCGGAATCTGTATGTGATGCCGAAGAAATTAATTAACGCCCGTCATGAAACATCTTATTATGATTGTATTTATGGTTTAATGATTTAATTATTATTATTATTATTATTATTATTATTATTATACACATTTTTCCTGCTTCTTCTCGGTCTCACAGCCGGTGATGAATGAATGCTGAGCACTACCAGTGCTCTCAGCAATTCATCCAAGAACTTTCCGAAGAATATGGGCAGTGCCCAGCAAGGAGATCTTCTGAATCTCCGAAGTCTTTGGTCGTCCTGGTATCAACTCTACATACTTTGTAAAGTCTTTTCTTAGCGTTCCGAGCGCTCCTACAATTACCGGAACGACTTTAGACTTTATTATTATTATTATTATTATTATTATTATTATTATTATTATTATTATTATTATTATTATTATTAATCTTATTATTATTTTACAAGGAAAGCATTGAGGTTAAAATAAATTGTTATATTTTTTTTTTGTTTCGGGTAGTTTATTATTATTAATATTATTTCAAAGCAATGATTTTTTGATGAATTAACCGGTAATTTCAGGAAGTTATTACGACTGAACTCAAATTGTGATTGGTTGATTCTTTGAAATATTATTTCATGATTACATAATATTTCATAATTATTAGTAAATATTTTTACAGGGTCGTAGCGTCACAGTGGAAGATTTGAGGGAACAATGTTTTAAAGTCCTGCAAGGTCTTAAATATAAATTTTTGAAAATTTTTGTCGATAATCGATTTAAAAAAAAATTTAAATTAAAAAGAAAAAAACTTATTGATTTAATGGCTCCGGACAAATACTCGCAAAAAGCTGGAGTACTCTGACATAAATTTCAAATCGGCAAAGAAATTCCAGACCTAAATGGAGCTGTAAAAATGTCTTCTTCCAGAGAAACTGGACGATCTCGTTAAGGATCTTAGGGGTCCACCAGGACCACCTGGAATCGGCCGCCCTGGAAAACCCGGCCCGCCTGGAATTCAAGGCATTCCAGGTACGAAATATTGCTATTAAATTTTTTTTAAACTCCAAAAAATGGCTCAGAAACTCAGATAAAAAAAAATAATAGTAATAATAATAATAAAAAGAATAGAAAGAAAGCCAAAAAACCCCGCTCCGACTCCAAAACGAGGGAAGGAATTTTGCCTGGAAATTAATGGTGCATTTTAACATCACCCCGGAGGAACCGCGGGCCGATGTTGGGTTCAAAAGATCAGCTTTGAAAGGGATTTATGGGGGTATATATGGAGTATTCATGGAGTATTTATGGGATAGAATAAAATATGAATTCCTTACAACGTGGTTGCCTCGGGCTTCGAGCCATTTTTTTCTTGGTGACTGCTTTTGGATACTTTTGAATATGATTTCTAATTGGACTTCCAAGTGCTCTAATTAAGCGATTCTGTTCAACGTTATTCGGAAATGAATTTCTAATTATTTTGCATGAATTTTTGAAGATTTTTTTTTATCTTTCTCTAATTCAATCAAAACCCGATGCACTTGAAACATGTCGTCGGGGTCATCGACTTAATCATTTGTCAAAATTCTTTTTGAAGCTTTTCATGTCGGATATAAAAAAAAAGTTGATTTTAGTGAAATTAAAATGATTTTTAATTTATTTTATTACATTTATTTATTCATTCATTAAAAAAAAAATAAAAATAAATAAAAATTTACAAATCTCAAATCTCAAAACGACTTTCATAGGCGATCGAGGTCCTATCGGGATGCAGGGTGAGAGGGGACTCCCAGGACCGCCCGGTTACGTGGACTTTGATCACGAATTTTACAGAGGAAGGAGAAGAAATAACAACAATCGTCAGTCCAAATGATTCTCATCAGTATCATTACCGCTTGATTTTATCGAACGATCGGTCATTAATATTCAGTAGTTCATTAACATATTGGTTCATTAACATATTCATTGATTGCCGAGTCAACGTCCAAATTAGTCGCTTAACTAATTATTAATAATGCACTTAGGAGAGCGTTCAGTGCGTAGGACTTTGTAACTTTTTTTTTTGGCTGGAGGAGGAGGTCAATCAGTGCTTTTGGTTGGAGCATGAAGGGCGACTGGTACATTCTAAATGAATATTTAAAATATAAATCCTTTAAAATAAATTACATGAGATATTAAATCGCAGTAGCAAACAATACATTAATTAATAATATTCAGTGTAATTATAATATTCACTATAATAATGTAATTAATTTAATAATTCAATATAATAGTATAATTATAATATTCAATATAATAATAATTACAACACTAATAATAAAAATAATTTTAATTTAATAAATTTAAAAATCTAACAAAACTGAAAAGCTGAAAAGTTTTAAAAGCACGAAAATAGAACGAAATGGACACTCCCGTGAGCCACCTTGGACATTTTATTATTTATGCACTTAACATCTTTTATTATATTTCCGTCGTAATAATAATAATAATAATAATATTATTATTATTATATTATATATATTATTATATTATATATAATGTCATTAATAATATTACATTTAAGTGAGTTTTGATATTATTAATAATGATAATAATAAATAATTGTTGCACTATAAATAATTGTAAACTGATATTTCATTTATTAACTATTATTTACAGCCAGGTAATTGCCACATATATGCATAAATATTTTTTTTTTATCTTTTTACAGAAGTATCGAGAGAGTGATTGGAATAGAGAGGGAGAGAAAGAGAGAGAGAGAGAGAGAGAGAGAGAGAGAGAGAGAGAGAGAGAGAGCAACGTTTTTTTTGTTTCAAAGACTGAAATCTTGTTGAATCATGTAAATGGACGATCGTCATCGTCGTCGTCGTCGTCATCATCTTCTGCTGCCGCATTTTTCAAGGCTTCAAGGAACATTCGGTGTTACTCGTGAACGATGCTCCGTGCAAAACTTTAACACCAGCTCTCAAAATGCCGACACAAAGTTTCATTATCCCGTAAAAAATATAATTGTTTTTTTTTTTAAAAATCCATGTTCGAAAAATTAAATTCTTAGTTGGGTCTGTTCAGAATACTTGCTCCGTAGAGTCTAAATGATGATGACGACGATGACAACGACGATGCGTATGGTGATGATGATGATGATGATGATAACGATGGCAAAAGTTGTGATCGTGATCGTGGTGTCTTGATTATGATCCTGGTAATGGAAGTACTTGGACGCGAGGATGGAAAATCTTGACATGCGCTTTAGGATGATTGTATTTCACTTGGAAACGTTGGCTACAGGCTGCACAGAGAGGAGCAATAAAAACTGGCATTTATCGACCAAATGTGAACTCCATTCTCATGAAAGCTCTTGGATTGGCCTGAGAGAGAAGTGATTGCTAGCTATTCCATGCGATTGATTGAAATGATTGCAAGCGATTCTATGCGATTGATTGAAATGATTGAAATCAATCATGTAAATTGGAATCAATCGATGGCTGAATCATTGAATTGCCTTCTGATTGATTCCGGCGAAATCGTATGGGTCGATGTTTTTCTTGACAACTCAAAAAGTTGTGAGAGCGCCAATGTAATGGAATTACAAGACTGATTCAATCAACCGACAGCCGAGGAAAAGAAAGATTTATCACAATCACCGCAGCCGAATAATTAATTTCCAATGCTCGCAAAATTTTTCTTTATTTTGTTATTTTGTGAAAAATTGAAGAAAAGGAAGAAAAAAACCGAAAAAAACCGAGAAAAACCGAGGGTACATTAATCATTTCATAGGCAACCAGCAAACGACATAAACTCTTTTCACTAAGTCCATTCGTCATTCGAATCAACAAGGAAACCATTGCAAAGTCACTGGCCAGATTTTACCAGTACCGTTACAGACTATTAGTACTCTTCCCTCGCATCCATCCAGCCTGCTCTGCATCATCAGAGGCACAACCACCAAGCAAACTCAGCCAGCCACGACCGACCAATCGTCAATCACACCAATCACCAACCACCATTTCCCCCTGAAAACCTCATTGCTTAAATTATTTACGAAGGCATCCAATCGGAGTGGAATCTTATTCGTTTTTCGTAGCATTTTCATTAGCCATTTTCGTGGATTATGCGATGCTTGCTTGCCGTCGATTCTGAATGGAGTTATTGGATGTTAGTTACTTTAATAATTATTTCGGATTTATTACTGCATTTAAGACCTCAATTTGTAAATATAATTGAAATTATAAATTGTAAGTTGTAAATTGTAATTGTGATTGCAAGTGTAGTTTTACATCTAGTCGCAGTCTCAATACGCCCCAATATTGACCATGAAGTTCGTGCGAGGAGCATAAAATTTAAACCGGCAAATCCGACGGAAGCATTGACTCCGAAATTTGTCCGAGTCTATTATACGTTCGGTTTATAAGCGCCATTTAACTTGCACCTCGTTTTAGCGCATTTACTCATTGCAAGACGAGAAGCTGACGCAAACGATGAAAACAAAAAAAAAATGGCGCTTCTACCTGCAGCGCTAGGAACCTTTACGAGAACAACATTTCCATCGATCCTGTACATTTTTATCCAGTCTGCTTACCGGTAGATATGGCGCCATTAGAATCCTAGCGCATCCTAGAGCGGACCGACTTGGCTCCCCGGATTTTCCTTTTCTTGATGTACGACGCTCCGGTGCGTAACTGCAGATATTCCGTGGAAAAATCATCTTCCGCTTTTTGCGACTCTTACTTTGCCATGCGAGCTCTTAAAGAATTTCACGCCAAATCGATGAAAACACTCTTAATTAAAGAACAGCGAAGGAATCTTGTAAAGTCTTGAATGAAAGTCATTAAACCTCGTTAGAAATAAACAAAAAAAAACATTTTTTTTGGCCTTTCCAGAGGAAAAAGATCTAAAACTTTCCCTGGAAAAACGCCTGGAAGGACATTTGGAAAATGTTTTACGATTACAATTCATCGGAGATATGAATAAATGCATGTTAAAACCTGCTAATGAGACTGCTTTGACGAATGCGCGCATAATCCGAGAGGCAGTGCCCTAGGGCGAAACCTATTAGCGAGAGTCTTGCATTTGCGTACAACTGCGTGTTTATGGATGAAAATCTCCATCCAGTAATCTGCCGATTCGTCCACTCACCCCCCTTGCAGTACGTCCCTTTCCGGCCACACCCCACTACCGCCCCAACCCTGCGGGCCATCCGTCATTCTCCTTTTAATGTTTGACTCATTAGCAAATCGTTCTTTTCTATCGGCACTACCTGAACATCAGTTTCGTTCGCTTTATTTTAAATCTTTTTTTTTTATATAACAATTTTCGAATCTCAAAATGAAAACAAAACCCGGTCGAAATCAAATTCGACGGAAGTTTCAATTGGATTCTTGCTTCTCTTCGTTGCACGGACATACAACTGTGTTTCGGTAACTCAACGGCACAGAAAGCTGAACTGCTACAAGAATTTCTTTGGCATTTTGCGTTGCGACCTGTCCTTATGGACGGGCAAGATTCCTGATTGTTGCTGCTAGATTGTCCTGCCAATTTTAAAATATTACTTCAATAAAAATCTAACTTATTATTGTCATAATTGTTATTATTATTGTCTTTCTTTATAATTTTGTCCTGAAATTTCATCTCCTTTGTACATATAAACTTGCACTCGTAAAATCTTTAAACGACGCCCGCAACTCAAGACAAACATTCTTGACAACAAACAGCTGTTCATCAACCACCTATCATTAATTGAAGCAGCACGACCCACATTCTCTCCCCACATTCTCTCCCCACCCGGCTGGAAAAGGGACATCCATCAGAGAGTAATTGCCACGCCTTGGAAACTGGAAACCGCATTCGGAGTCCTCGTGGATGGACAGATTTATGTTCGGCAGCTACTTAAAGCTACGTTCCGACGAAATGTTTGGCAAATGAAGTCCTCAAGAAATTGTATCGTCATTCCCCAGGGGGGTGCGGAGGTCGCACCAGGGGGACATTGGTCCCGGGTCGAGTTATAAACAAACTTCTATCCACGACTCTCACTACAGACTCTCTCGTTATCTCTTTTCTGTCCTTTTTTTTTCTTTTTACTTTACTCCAACTTTCGAACTTCGCTTCGTTCGGAAAATTTAGAATTCTTTTCAACTCGCGCTGCGAGAGAGGACCATAAACATGGCATTCGTGCCAGGGGGTTGGCAGGAATCGAAACTGGTCCCGGTCCGTCGGATCCCTGGTGTACGAGGTGTGGCCCAGCAAGCCGTGCAAGGGTGGGGTCTAAACGTCCAAAGTCCTGCATAAAGATCGCATTAATCTTAAAGGTGTAGCTCAAGATAAAGGTCAGCCATAAATCAATCAGGTAGATTCAAGTTGAAGCCTGTCTTCAACAACTTCTGAATGCCAGACTAATTGGACCCTGATCCCTGGAGGAACAGCCTTGGTAGAGATGATGATGATGATGATGATGATGACGACGACGACGATGATCAAGTTGGCGATGGAAGTGATAATGATGTCAATGGTGATAATCTGCCATTCCTTGAACAATTGTTTATTTCATCCAACTTTTCTTTTCAGACGATATTGTAAAATCATCTGTATTTAAAAAAAAATAATAATGTAAGTTATTTTTTATAATATTAATAATATGTTATTTATATTTTTTTACAATAATTCTATTGAATTAAATTAATAATTCATGAAAATACTCGAAATTGAGGCAGTAATTCAGGATTTAAATTCATTTCATGGATTAGCAGAACCTTGAGGCGAGAAATATCTCAGACTTCGCTTTAAATTTTTAATTAATTAAATTCTCGACGATGATAAAAGATTACAATTTCGCTGAATTATTTATTAAATATAACGATTTTAATAAAAAATATAATAATAATAATAATAATAATAACAATAATAATAATAATATAATAATAATAATAATAATAGTAATAACAAGAATATAATAATAATAATAATAATAATAATAATAATAATAATAATAATAATAATAATAATAATAATAATAATAATAATAATTGATATCATAACATCGGCAAAAGTGTGAACAGTAAAAAAAGTAAAGTGTGCTGTTGGTTGTTTTAATAATTATTGATAATAATTACATTTTATTGTTATTAGTATTATTATTATTATTATTATTGTTATTATTATTATTATTATTATTATTATTATTATTATTACTGTAGATTATTATTTGAGCACTTTTTACTTCAACGTTATAGTTGTTTTCATTTTTAATGCCAGCGACCAAATGGAGGAGAGTGATTTTACACGGATAGACTCTTAAAAGGAAGTTGTGATGACGACGACGACGACGATGATGATGATGATGGCGACGGCGGTAAAAGTATGAAAAATCGTTGCTGTAATTTATTCGAAACTCCACGGATCCGACATCGCAGGGTCCGAGATATGTCGGGGATAGTTTTAATTGATTAGATGCAAACCGATGCAAATGAGTCATTCACGACCACATTGCTGTGACGACGACGACGATGATGATGATGATCAGGGTGATGATGATGACGAGGACCTGTGAAGAAACAAAACAAGTTGACGAAAGAGATCTTTCAAACCCCCTAAACGAGGGTGCTCTCTCGACTCCCACAACCACTCAAGCAGAGTTCGGACAACAACCCCAATTACCCTTCGCACACCACCCCACCCTACCCTACCCAACCAACCCCCCCCCCAGAAAAAAATGGCGAACAAATTAGAAGGTTTTCCTGGAACATGGTCCGTTCCGCCCGAATGAACTCCTTGTTGTGTCCGAGTCATTTGAGCCCCTCCAATGCCTTCTACTTCCGTTCGCTGGCTCTTTATGTTCTCCTTTGCCGGACAGAAGTGCCGGCATAAAGACGGCAGTTCAGGAGTGGTGCTGGCCGGGGTCAAGAGAGGTCAAGAGGTCGTGTCACATGCTTCACATGACGGCCGATTGGTCCATTTGCCGGAGATATTTCTTTGTTCTCTGAGGGGTGATGTTAGCTATTATTGTTATTATTATTATTATTATTATTAATAATTAATTAATTATTTATTTATATTAATTTGACTCTAAACAATTATAGAATAATAATAATAATAATAATAATAATAAACAATAAACAAAATGTAAAAACAATGTGTTGCTTCCATTAATTTCCTTGGAAGCTTCGGAGTTTCATGCAGCAGTTTCTGTTTGCGTTTGGAAGTGTCACCAACAAAAACAACATCACCTTTGGAAAGTTCATGTATTTCAATCAATGGAGCAGAAATTTTTAAAAAGACCAATTTTTTTTTCCATCCTTTCATCAGTCCATCTACCCATCTATCTATCCGTTCGTCCATCCATTCATCGACGACCACGACGACGACGACGAGGATGACGATGATGACGACGAGGATGACTTTTTTCTTGGTTGGTCTTCTCCGTGATATTCTTTCAGTGCATGGAAACATCCACTTCAGAAGATGATGCATCTCCAGCAGAACTATGAAGCTAAATAATCACTCCACGATATAGTGGTTCACAAGATAGATGGATGGAATAGTGGATGGACGAAAGAAAGAATTGATGGACGGAAGGAGGGACGGATGGATGGACATATGGACCGATGGACGGGTAGGTGAATGAAAGGGTGATTGAATTGACAGATGGATCGGAGGAGGAGATAATGAAAGAGTTTGTATCGTCACTCCCATCCGAGAATTCCTTCGTTCACGGTTTGTTAATCCATCACTGGAAATGAAATGAGGTCGCCATCTGTCGGACATCAGACGAATTTTATGCCGGAGTTTATGAGCAATTCACAACAATTTCAACAATTCATAAGATTGATTGACTAGAATTTTTCGTTTTAAAATTTCGATTCATTTTAATAACAACGGAAATAATAATAATAATAGTAATAATAATAATAAAATAATAATAATAAAAATAATGATAATTTATTAAAACTATTCTTAACATAATTATATTGAAATTACAGGAAAAACCATGCCGATGATGAAGACGACGATGATGATGATGAGTTGCATGTTATTCAAAATTAAAAATGATATTATATTATATTATTCAATAAATATTATGAATAAATTAAATGAAGATATAATGACACATCACTTTATTTTTATAAATATTTTATATTTCCGATGTAAAATAAAAAAAATATACTTTTAATATAAAACAAACATGCCAACATTTGAAGAAAAATGTGATGGAACACGACGGTAAGGATTGATAACCGAGTCGATGATGAAGACGAAGACGACGATGATGATGATGACGATGATGATGATGATGATGATGATGATGATGATGATGATGATGATGATGATGATGATGATGATGATGATGATGATGATGATGATGATGATGATGATGATGATGATGATGATGATGATGATGATTATGGTGGTGATTGCATCACCACGGGGGATGACGATGATGATGTTGATATCGAGGAAAATGATGGTAATGATAGAAGAATTTGATGACATCGTCGATAATGATGATGACGCTGTGGTGATGATGATGATGATGATATGAACTGCGATGTCATGCGGAGTAATTTTTGATAATGACGACGATAATGTGATGACGTATTCCTCAAAGCAAATGTCCACGTCTGTCATGATAATGATGTCAATTAGACTACGTCGTCATCGTCGTCGTCGTCGTCATCATCATCATTATCATCTGTTGGAATGCAACAAAATTCGTTTGTCCTAATTATGCATCCACGTTCAACCAAGTCCACGATTTGTTTTTATTATGAAGAAATAATTTCTATAAATATTCAGTTTCTATTTTTTTAATGAAAATTATGGATTAATAGCCTCTTAAATATTATTATATATAATATTTAAATATTAAAGTATTATGATATTATATATTTAAAAGTCTTTTAAATTTATAATTATCTTTATAATAATAATAATAACAACAATATAATAACATGAATAATATGAATAATAAAATTACATAATAATATCAACAGGAAAATCATTTCCGATAAAAACGGATTGATTTCATCCTTACCGATGGTTGATTTGAAAATCAATCAGTTATTATTCAATCACAATAATTCCATAATGATTTATTAGATATCATTTAATATATTTCTAATAAAAAATAAATTTTAAAAAATTATTTGGCACAAGATGGACAAAAAAATATTTCCAATTCTTGCAATTAATAATATTAATAATAATAATGATAAATACATAATAAAATGAATAATATAAATAATAATACATAACAATATCAACAGGAATAATAATAATAATAATAATAATATATAATATATAATATTGATAATAATGTTAATAATAATAACGTTCCGGTCATGCGACCTAATGTAGCTTATTTGGCCAAAGATCATCGAAAATCCCGAAGTAATAACTCGACATTTTGCCGGTAAAAAGGTGAAAAATCACAAAAGTCTGTGTTCACCTTCGCGTTTTAATATTATTATTTATAATAATAAATATTATTATTATTATTATTATTATTATTATAATTAATTTTCCTTTTGAATCTTTATTTTTCTCGATCCAAGTTGATCAGATTTAATTTCGTTCCCTGACACGTGATTTGAAATTCATTCAAAATTTTCTGGAACAAAAAAAACATGTTCAAGTACATTCTTTCACTCTTCTATGAATTGTTTTTAAATACCAACTTTGAGGTGATTTTAAACTTTTACTTTGAACTATAAAAATTGTCTCATCGTGTAATATTCATGATCATCATCATGATCATGATCATGATCATCATCATCATCATCATCATCATCATCAAGGAATTGAAAATGGATTTTAAAGCTTAAAATGGAGGAGCTCTTCCCAGGCATTTTCAGAAATTTATTTCATCTTTTTATGAATAATAATAAATTATATTTTTTTAAAAATTTTATTAAAAAAAATTCGATTATCTTATTAAACGTTTAACTAACATTTCAGAAAAATATCGTAATATTATTAATCCTTATTAATAAAAAGAAATTATACGAGAATTGTGGAAATCGTCAAAGGCATTATTGGAATTGTTTGTCTCTAAAAGCAAAGATAATCATCAAAAGAATTTCGAAGGGTCATAAAAATTTATTATTTTCTTTTTTAATTACGTTAAATAATCCAGAACCAATGGACCGTGGAAAGCTCGATCATCGTGGTCCTGACAACATCTGAACCCAACTTCACTCGACTTGAAGTTGATGTACTGCAATCACTCAACCGTGAACCAGGTGTTTCGAAAGCATTTCGTACTTTCATTACTGCCCTAACAAGGTCAATTCCTATTTGTAACTATTTTAATTTTAATTATAGTAATTATAACTAATTATGATTGTTTAATACTAATTAATAATATTATATTATAATTTAATAATAATTAATATTTAAGAATTATTTGTTGTAACTTTTTGCTTTTTGTAATTTGTAAATTGTTACGTAATTTTGGGGAAATACGCTTCAAGGTGAAAATAATAAATGTAGGTGCAACACTGGCTATATATACAATTATTACATTGATAAATATTAATAATAATAATAACAATAATAGTGATATTTTCATTCCAGCTAGCCGCAAACAGTTACAATCAGGTGCTATTGCTATCATTCTTTATTTTAATTTGCGCTTCCAACATGCTCGCCTCTGCTAACGCCTGTGACAACAACAATAACAACAGCATTAATAACTGTGCATTCACAACAACAACAACAAACATCAGAGGAGCACAGGCGAGCATTTCCGATCTTAAATTTTTATTTAAAAAAAGTAAAAAGTTAAAAAGAGAGAACTTGAAAGGGTTGAAAAATCCCTCTTTAGAGGTGTTCCAATTCATCATCATCACCATCGTCATGGTGACGGCCCTAGTCATCATCATCATTATCATCACCATCGTCGTCGTCATCGTCAACTTCATCGTCATCATTCAGAAGTCATGGATTCAAGTTAAAGTTGAAGAATTTCGTAGCGATCGACATTAAACCTCCAGCGCTTTGCTGAGATTGAAGCCTGGATTACGAATTGATTGAAATAATCATATTTCAGATGATTGAAACAATCACATTTGAATTGATTGAAACAATCACATTTGAATTGATTGAAACAACCACACTTCAATTGATTGAAACAATCACGTTTTACATTTCAGCGAATCCATTCCACTCTCCACGATTCAATGGAGCGTCTTGATCAGCGTCACTAAGGTGACGGATTGCATTTTGTGAATGATGGAGAGAACGACTGCCGGACGAATGACGTCAGATGCGGAATGACATGCGTCATAGGAGATGACATCGCATGGAATGACATTATGCAAGATGGCACTTTAGATGCACCGGATGACGGTCTTACAAGAGCAGTCGTTATGAATTTCATAAATTTAAATTTAAAAGAAAAACATTTTTTCCTAAATCACATTTTATTATTTTAATTTTTTTTATATTTTAATTTTAATTTATTTATATTTTTTGTCAAGAAAACCCCCATTTCAGAATCTCTCCTTCCTTCCCCACCCGGAGTTTTTAAGCCGAGCTGGAAGACTGCCAAGATAAAATCTCGAGCTATTAGAAACATCGACTTTGATCTCGTCTTTTAACTTTTCCAGGACGATTTTTGTTGAAGTTGGAGCTGGAAAATAGACCGGTTTATTTCCCAAGAATAAGTTGAACAATGGATTTGCACTTCCCGCCATCTTTGTTTTGACAATGTTACCATGGCGACCATTTGTTTTGGATTTTTTTTACAAAATTCTGCCACCGGAAACACCTCTGCACTTGACTTTCTTTCCGAGGCTTTTTTTTTCTTTTTTAAAAGAAAAAGATGATAAATGGAGTTGTCATTGTTTTCTCGATTATTTCCGTAATTATTTAAAAATATTGCAATAAATTACCGAAAGAAAATGATTCATTATTTCATCAGGAAATTAAGTCCTGAAGTTTAGGAGCAAAATAAAAGCTGGCACGAAAGATAAAGTTAATTTAAAAGAAAATAAAACAATGAATATAATAAATACATAAATAAATATTAATTATTTATTATATTTATTAATGAATAATTTAATTAATTTAAATTTGTTATTTAAAAAACATTTGAACAATTTCAAACCACGATTTTCTAGGAATACTGAAACAATGGATCAAGATAAATGCCAACATGGATTTTCATAAAATATGATATAATTCCTTTATATTTATAATATAATTCCTTTATATTTATCTCCCTCATATTTTGCGAACACTAAAAACGAAATTCTTGCATCTTAAATAAATGCGATCACGGATTAAATATGGTCATGAATGTACAAACAATTATTATTGTTATTATTATTATTATTATGTTATTATTATTATTATTATTATTATTATTATTATTATTCTGGAAATATTTAGCCATAATAAAGCCTTTTTAAATCTACACTTTAAAACTTTGACTAATAATTTTACAAAAAATACAATGTGTTATTAAACAATTAAATAAACAAATAAACTTATTAGAATTATATTAGAAAGAAATAATTATTTCCAAATAATTATTACAAACGTCTGCATGGCTCACGTCAGCAGCGCATGGAGGCGCATGCAGGACGATGACGATGACGACGACGACGATGGCGGCGATGATGATGATGATCTCCTCGTTTGAGTACCAACTCCTTCCAATAAGACGAAACATTTGCCGAAGAAGCTTGGGTTTGTTGCCGTTGAACCTTGAACTTTGTTGGGTCGTGAACCCGAATTGACCTTCGTTGTTGATTGGTGACTTGTTGCCATTGGCAACGATGTTTACAAGTCCCTGGTGCGATACAATTGGAAGCGATTGTTAGGTGAGTTTGTTTTTCTTTTAATTTATTTTTAAGTCTTCATCGTCGTCGTCGTCGTCATTTTGAGGTTATTTTCATTGTTATTTCAAAAGATTTTTAAAAAAATGTATTGGACCATGATAAATATTATTTCCATTCGATGTGCAATCATAATAACAACAATAATATTTAACAACAATAATTATTTGTAATTATAAATGCGTAATAATAATAATAATAATTGTATTTACTATTTTATTAACATTTCTTGATTTCATTTAATAATCACTTACCACTATGACGTGACGCTAACCAAATATTTTAAGGCAAGCAAATTAATTCGATTCCATAGTCAAAATAAATTATTTAAAATAATAATTCATTACAAATAATTTTTTATTAATTAGGAAATTACGAATTGGTATTTTTAACAAAACCACCGACTCGTGTTGACGGTATCTAGATTTTAATTTAAATAAATAAATAAAATTAAAATTTATTCATTTTAATATTTAGCATTTAAAAGTTAAAAATTTGTTTTTAATTCAGAAAATGATAAATAAATTTTTTTTCTTAAAATTTTAATTAAATCGATATTAATTTAAAATAATTTAAAATGTCTTAATTAAAATGTTAATTAATCGTTAAATTAAAAGAAATAAAATATAATTAATTTAAATTAAAATATTGCACTGAAAGCAGTACTTCAAAGAGAATTCACAATTTCCATGTACCAGGGCATCATTGAATATTCATGGCCGTCGTTGAATAATTAATACTACTTTATAACGCTAGGTGTACAATCTAATTAGCATAATGCATTCATGTTAATGTGATAAAGTGATGAGAGTGGCTAATTCGATTCATCAAGGCACCTTAACAGCCAATGAAATATCTTGAAAAGAGCGCCTTTAAGTTACGCCATGAGGTCAAATTAGGACTTCGTTAATAATTTCTTGGCCCAATAATGAGAGGCCATTTTTTTTTAAATCACACCGATCCAGCTGAATTCAATTATGATTTGGTATTTTTAACACTGGTTAATTATATTATATTATTTTAATAAATCAATCAATTATGACTCGAATTAATCGATTTATTGATTTATTAAATTGATAATTGCAAATTAATTATTTTTAATCATTAATTAATTTATTTAATATTTAATTTAAATATTAATTTATTGTTTAATTAAAACGAGAAATTATTAAACGTTTAATTAACAGCCATTGGCCAATCAAATACTATTATGTAATTGATTAATCGTTCGTTAAATTACAGCATCAATTGATTTGAATTATTAATGAATTTGTAAATAATATGTTACTTAACTATGCTCAATACGTGAGCAATCAACATCTCTCAAAGATGGATTCGTGAAAACAAAAATGGAATTTTTTTTTAAATAAAATGAAAATCATTTAATTTCTGAAATATTATAGCCTTAAAATTATTTTCAGTTGTTTGTATTATGAAAAGACTGAAGATGAGAAATAACGTTCGAGTCAGTTCTAAGTTTTAAAATGTTTAATTAAATTAATTAAAAATAAACAAATTAAATATTCCTTCTACAATTGAAGCCTTAAACTTAGGATTTATAATAACTTGAGATAACAAAAATGAATAATAGTCTTGATGTGAATATGCAAATGAGCTGTTCCACTTATGAAATGTATGACACTGGAGTTGGTAGGTTCCAGTCGAGGGGGTGTTGGGTTAAATGGGACAATTCCTCAACTTGCTGGGATAAGATTGGAGCTCCGATAAGCCCTGAATAATGGAAAAGAAGAAGGAATAATAATAAACAAAAAATGAAAACAAAAAAACAATAATAATAATAATAATAATAATAAAGAGAAATCATAGAAAACAAACGTGTCCGTCGTTCGGGTCACGAAATTGTGATCGGAAGTTAATTCGAATGATTAGCGAAACAAGAGTTGATTGACCTTGCCATTATTGTTCTCGCCATGGTAATCATTTTTGTCATTTAAATGAAAAAATAAATAAATAAATGAATAAATAACGGTTAATGGAGACGAAATAGTAATATATTTTGACTGGAAAAAACAAACAAATAAATAAATTAACAAAAACTGTCTTTTCCAGACTGCGGATGTCGGAACCAAAATGAAGGATCTCGGATTGGATATAAAAAGCAAAATGAATGATTGAATGATTGAATGATCGAATGAATGAACGAACGAACGAATGAATCGTTTTTCCACAAAAGCACATCAAGGAAGCGATGGATCTTCCGGGCATAAAAAAACGAAAGATGGACGAGGAATGAAGGAGTGCCGCATATCAGGTGCTCGTCTGTCACGGATGACGTCATGATCGCCTCACTACGTCACTAAGGAGGGTGCGTTCTTTGGTCAACAATGGGATATAAATCAAACCGCCACACTCGCGAGAATCGAGCATCTCCAATTTGAGATCACCCCCTTTCCCAATCCTTGACTCCCTTCCCCATCCCTTGGCCCGCTCCGTACTTGTTCCGCAACAAAGTGTTCCAAGGAGACACTTTTCCATCACGGTACGATGTTTCAATTTACCGACCTCTCGTGTCAAATTGTAAGGCCTTATCAATAATTCAACGACTCGACTCCATTCAGGACGGCAAAATGACCGAGAGACACGAAAGACTGCTCTCAATAACTCCACCGCTCTCCTCAAATATTTCCACTTCCAGCTCCATCCTTAAAAAACTTTTTCCAAGTGCGCTTTGCCACGAAGATCTCCATGTCTTTTATTCCTCTTCATCTTCATCTTCTTCTTCTTCCACGTCCGTCTTTCCTTATATGACTCTCTTGATGTCCTTTTACTTTTGGAATTGAAGGAAAGATTGATTTTTTTTTCTTAAGTCGAACTTATTTCACGAAATGCAGTTGCTTCAAAATTCAGAAATTCAAAAAAAAAAAATTGGTCCAGGATTATTGGAATCCTTTAAGACTGTCATTACATGGTACAATTTCAAGAGACATTGCCCGGCAATTAGGCAGACGACTTTTACAAAATGCATCAGTAATGACTGTTATCATCATTGTCGTCATCATCGCTATCACTTTCATTACAATCACCACTGTCATTATCACCACAACCTGTCATCATCATTATCATCATCATCATCAATCATTTTCAATCGAGAAATAATATCTCCCAAATCATTTCGAATCTCCACGTACGCTGGGAAGCTGATGCCCAGATCCTAATTTGGCGCCAGGTCATAACAACAGTTCATTCATTCACCCGTCCGTCCATCCGTCCGTTCGTCCATCCGTCCTTCCGTCCGTCCGTCCATCCCTCCATCCATCGTCCATCCATCCATCCATCCATCCATCCATCCATCCATCCATCCATCCATCCATCCATCCATCCATCCATCCATCCATCCATCCATCCATCCATCCATCCATCCATCCATCCATCCATCCATCCATCCATCCATCCATCCATCCATCCATCCATCCATCCATCCATCCATCCATCCATCCATCCATCCATCCATCCATCCATCCATCCATAATTCCAACACCTTACATGGCAAGTTTTATTGCCCAGTCGATTGTGAGTGGCTGACAATGGGGACTTCATTGATTCACGGAAAATGTATTGATGATGCCACAAACAAACGACAAGCCAGCAACAAACCGGCAACAAATCAACAACAACAACAACAGCACAACAACAACAACAACAACAACATCAAAAACCGAGCACAAACCAACTCAATGGCTTCGATACAAAAGTACTTTTTCCTTTCCCGCTTATAACGTTTATTGCGTATTTTTGTCGTCTGCCCATATTTTGACTTTCATGAAAACAGGTTGCTTAAAAAAAAGGAACAATGATCGTGATCATAATCATCATCATTATTTACGGTGATTATTATTATTATTATTATTATTATTATTATTTATTATTGTTATTGTTTTGATAATGATCAACAGGTTAATTATGCTATTAACGATTATCACGGTCTTGATAATGATGTTGAACATCATTGTGACGGTGGATGATGATGATGATGATGACGACGACGACGACGATGATGACGATTGCAAACCAGGACGAGAGCAGCAGGTCAAATAGAGCGACTGCGACCCCGGATTGATGGAAAAGTGGAAAATGTTTTCCCGCGAAAGGATTTCAAGTTGAAAGCAACTGCTTCTGACGTCCGTTGAATTGGAAGTCTTTGTGGAGGAGTCAAATTGTGCAGATTAAGTTTTGAGGGTTCGGTCGATGGGATGTAATTTGTGATTGACCGTCACCATCACCATCGTCGTCGTCGTCATCGTCGTCATCATCATCATCATCATTGCCGTCGTCGTCGTCGTCATCATCTTCGTCGTTAAAATGCCTTTTTCAATATTAAAAAGAAAAAATGTTCCAATTATTTGAAGAACTTTATGAAGAATTTGTAAATCTAAAACATTTCATTCCTCGGCATTAATTGTCCTGAAAAAAATAAAAAATAAAAAAAATAAATAAATGAATAAAAACGGAAACGAAATGAAAGAATGATCCCGTGTTGATAATTGCTCAGTACTTTCTCTCCGACCATGGTCACGTGATCTGGAACGTCATAAACATGGCGCCCGATGGAGGTTTGAGTTGCCGTCCATAAAATGCAGACATTAGCATACGAGAGAATTTTACAACTAAAAGTCACAAGATGCGGATACTCCCGCTCAACATTCATTCCTCCACATTTCACTCCAACCATCATTGAGGACGTCATCATCACCACCTTCTTCGAGCAACGTCATCGTCATCATCGTCATCATCGTCATCATCGTAGTCGTCGTCGCTCGAAACGGCAAGGTGAAAGGTTCATTGT
>CM067531.1:2967500-3010000 GCA_034509925.1 Hirudinaria manillensis | reverse complement strand
GATCATGATGACGACGACGACGACGACGATAATGATGATGATGATGATGACGACGATGATGACGATGGTGGCGACGATGACGATGATGATGATGACGATGACGATGACGACGACGATGATTATGGTGGGCGTTTTCCTGAGGGAGAATATTAGCCATAAAGCACGGAGAAATTCTTGCATTTTGGGAAAAGAAATTAACAGGAAAATATGTTGTGCTTAATTGGGCGCAGGATTCGTTTGTTCGTTTGGAACGACTGATGGTCTCCAGATTTATTTCAACTGCTTTGTGTTAAAGGATGGAGACTTTTTTTGATTTTGTTGTTGTTGCTGTGGGTTTTTGTTTGTATTTTGTGGTTTTAAATTTATTTATTTATTTATTTAAGTTTTATCGTTTTTATTGATACTCCAATTGTTGGAACATTGATGATGATCATTCTATTCATTATTATTATTATTATTATTTTATTAATTATCGTATTTATTGTTTAAATAATAAAGAATTATAAAATTAATTACGCTTAAACTCCTCATCAAATCCATCAGTATGTGAATTCAACTTTCAATTAAGATTTTAATTAATTCATTTAATTAAAAACAATTTCGAAATAAAACAAAAAAATATTAAAGAAATTTCAGACGAAAACGTTGATGATGATGATGTCTTTAATGAGATTACAACTTGTACGCCATCTTAAGTACTTTTGGAAATTCTATCGAAGGTATTTTCTGCAAGAAAACGTTTTTATTTTATTTTTTTGAAAAGGAAGGAAATCATGGATTCGAGTGTCTTGGCTTCGTTCTGTTATTTACATTTCTTGGTTATAAAAATTATTTATTTATTAAAAACAATTAAAAACATTTATAAAAATTAATTTGATTTATTTAAATTAAATTAATTTTATTTTATTTTGTTCAATTCCATGTCGTTCTTGGAAATAATAAAAGTTATAGTAATATCTGCAAAAGGCTAAAACATCAATTATTTATTAATTATTATCACTCGTAATAAATTTGGATTTAATAATTATTTATTTGGTTTCGTAATTGTTGAATTATCTCAAAATGTAAAATAATAAATTGGGAATATTTTGTCTAAAAAAACATTTTAAATTTCCAAGTAATCGCTGTTTAAATTCCATTTAAAAACAATTCAACAGAAATAAAATAAACCTCTTAAATGCATTTCCCTTCTAATTTAAACATTTTTTTTCGATTTATCGGAAAATTGGGAATAAAAAAAAATAAAACAGATGTGTCTCTTTCATGGAGATAAGAAGAAGATTTTGAAATAATAATTTTATAATATAAATAAAAATTGTTATTACGATTTAATTAAATTTGTTAATTATTATTTAATTTTATATTTATTTACTAATTAATTCAAATTAATGATATCCTAATATTTAACAGCTTTTAATAGTATTTATAAAAAGTAATTATAAAATCAACAAAACCATCAGAAGTTCTGAAGCAAAGTCAAAGTTGTTAACAAGGTTTTATTGTTTTATCTTTTAGAAGTCTCCTTTAAAATCAAACACATTTATAAATTATATTTTCTTTTTAATTTAAATTTATTTTTATAATCATGTTGATGATGATGACGACGATGATGATAATGTTCGCCAAATATTAGCTTCATTTTATTTATTAAATGCATGAAATTGTTGGAGAAACATAAACAAAACAAATGCGGATTAAATAGATTTCCAAGAATGGATGTGGCAAATGATGTTAGAAATATAATTAATTATTTCGTAAATTAATCGTAAATTATTTAATTTTAATATCAAATACTGATTAAACCAATTATTGGGAATATAATTCTAAATGAATGAATAATTCAGCAGATACTTAAAGGCTTCAATATTTAAATCTTCTTTAAAGAGAAAATATAAAAAAAATATATAAAAGCACTTTTAACTTTTAAAATGAAGATTTTAAGACGAGATTAAAAAAACCATTTTAAAAACATTTAAAAAAAAATAAAATTTAAAAACATAATTAATTTAACTATTTATTTCTTAATTTTGAAGAATAAATAGTTAAATTAATTATGTTTTTTTAGAGGGATTGAGAGAAAGGAATAGAAGGAATGATGGAGTGGAAGTTGGTTAAAAGTATTCCAAGAAAGTGGTGTTCTCTGATTGGTTGAGGCAAATATTTGTCTTCTTGTGCACTTGTGACGATGTGATGTTCCACTTAAAGTCTCATTAATAGATTGTTGTGCCTTGTTTGCAAATTTATTTTTTTTTAGAGAGAGCAACAACAACAGCAGCAGCAACAACAGCAGCAACAACAACAACAACAACAACATTCCTCGATTAATCATAAAATCTCTTGGAAATTATCTTCACGCCTTTCTTCCAAAACCATTGACACGTAAAATTGGTATAATAAAATATTTTGCATAATATTATCAATAATTATATAATATCAACGAATGTAAAATTAATAACTGTAGAGGTTAATATTGTAATAATAATAATAATAATAATAATAACAAGAATAATAATAATAATAATAATAATAATAATAATAATGATAGTAATAAGAATAACAGAACAAGCGTCGATATTGAAGGAGTAAGTAATTATTTGAAGTATCGTCACACCTCCTCTGCTCTTAAGGCGGCAAAACGTTGATTATTTTATTTATTTTTATTTTTATTGTTATTATTGTTGTTGTTGTTATTATTATTATTATTATTATTATTATTATTATTATTATTATTATTATTATTATTATTATTATTATTTTATTTTCCTCTTAAACAAAACCTCATCTTGAAAGCGAGCAAAATTCAATAATTTTTCTTCTCCGTGCATTCGAAGATTTCGTTGGAGAAAAATCGTTCGATTTTTGGAAAGGAATTCGGTTGTTTTGGAGGCTCACGATGCGTGGAACTGCCATCAACTACTACTCAAGCTATATAAAATAATTATTTCTAATTTATCAAGTAATATGCTCGCTAAATTGCAACAACAAACAAAATAAATATTACAAATAACTATTTATTAGCATCAAAATAGTGGAATATCCGCGCACGAAATGGATTTATTGCAATAATAGTAGAAATAATTGCAATATCAGTTATTAATCGTAGAAACAAAAAATTATGAAATTCCAGAGCAACGATTGCAAGTTTTTTCCAAACTCCGTGATGGAATGAAGATTCGCGTGTACGTGGTGGAAACCACCGTTGATGACGGTCAGCATTCACGGCCAGACTGACATCCGCTCGCGAGAGTTTTGGAATTTTAAAGTTGCCAAAATATGATTCACGCTTAGAAATAAAATCGTTAAAAATGTTCAAAAAGAAAATCATAATTTTCAATATTTCCACGAAAATAATAATAAATATAATTAAATAAAATAAAAAAAATTGTTCGAAATATCTCAAGCAAATATAAATGTTTGGCGTGTCTCCAAAAGCTAACAACAATGTGCCTTTGTCTGCCCGCGTCTGGAATATTGATTTAATTTGTGGAAAAAAGAAACAAATTGCAAAAATAAAAGTTGAAGATAATTCATGGAACAGAATTTTCTATTCAATGATAAACTCTTTAAAGTCACTTTAAGGATTCCTTCAAAAGATTGAAGAACTTCGAAGCAAGGAATCTTTTTATTTTTGTTTGTTTTTTGTTTAAATTCCATTTTCAACCAAAAAAAAAACATGATAATATGTACTTGAAACTTTATCAGATGTTTCTTTGGAAGTCTGCTCAGTTGTCCGTTGTTGTCTGTTTGGTCTCCTTATTGTCTGCCTTAATTGCCTCAATTCTTTTCCTTCACGACGGTTTATTTTCATGTATATAGATTTAATATCGATAATAATTGCTCAATAATAATAACAATAATAATTGCTTAATAAGGTCAAAAACAATTATTATTGTAAACATGAAGTCGATTCCTGTGCTTCCAAAAGTTTTGTTTTTAAAGTTTAGAGTTTTAATAGCAATAATTCTTCAATAAATTATTGTTATTCGATTATTATTATTATTATTATTATTATTATTATTATTATTATTATTATTATTATTATTATTATTATTATTATTATTATTATTATTATTAATATTCAATAATTCAAAAAGTTTTATTTCCATGCTTATAGATTTTCCGAGGATTTATTATCTTTTCCAGTTTCCTTTGTGTCTTATTTTCCATTATTTTCAAGACTTTTTGCCTCGAATGATTTAAAACCTTCGGATATTCAGAATTATTCGATTGGCGACTTTTCCCAAACGACCTGTACGTTTTGGCGGGAACATCTGCCATTTTGCAGTCTTGTGCCTGTTTCGTGTTTTTGCAATGCCTTCGAATTCTTTCATCGAAGCGGAAATTTTAAACACCGTGGAAAACAATTCGAAATTAAATTCAATTATTATTCTTTGCAACAACAACAACAACAGTTGTTTTGAATTGTATTGAAGACTGAGTGAATGAATGAATGAAGGAATGAAAGAAAGAAACGAAATTTAAAAACATCTGCACAAGTGCACCTGTTGAAAGACTCCGAAATAATTTCCTGTCGGCAAATAATTACAATTTGAAAAAATTTAAAAGTGGAATAAAATTTATTTCAAATATTTTCAAACTTTAACGAATAGAATGAATGGAGGTCCACTTTTGTTTTTTTTTTTTAAACTGAAGGAATATCTTTATAGTTTATAGTAAATCAAATTTATTGGCTTTAACAAATTATAAAATATTTTATCAGTTTGTCGTCTTATTTTGTTTTATAGTTATTACATAAAATTTGAATATAATTATTACATAAAAGTTAAAATTAAAAATTACATTAATGTTTATTGTTTAACTGAGATACACGGAAGTATACAAAACTAAATACGTTTTTTTATGAACACAGAAAGTACAAATCCTTACAAATTATTAACTAAAAAATTATTTTTAACATTTTTTGGATGCCCAAGGGGTTGTTGGGTACAATTGCACCCCAACGTTTGTTTTTTATTGTTTTGAGATCCTGAAGTCCGTTTTGAAAATTTTGCCATAATTTTTTGCAAGAATTATCTTTAACATGTCATGTTAAATATTTTTTGGCAAAAGTTAAACTCATGTTTTTTACGAACGTCCAAAAGACTTGGGGTACATTTGTGCACCCCGTTGGACACTAAAGTTACGGACACTTATGTTCACAAACATTACAGATTTTTTCAATAATAATTGCAATATTATCATTGTCATATATATATATATATGACGACATGTAAAATGCAATTTTATCATATGAAATATAATATAAACATGACATTTATTTATTATAACATCAATAATGTTGCAACTTTAGTTTCTCTTTAGTAATCAACTAGTTATAGTTTATATTTTCGTTTATTGTAACATAAAGATGTTATAATTCTCTGTGTGGTTATTATTATCATAATGTAAAATAATACTGCATCCATTGTGGGAGTGTTATATATTATAAAACATGCAAATCTGAATTGAGAACATAACGGCCCGCTTTGAAGCATTGAACGCCGGGCCGATCCACGGTATTCCTGACGAGGAAAATTATTGTTATCAATTTTACTTTGAAAACAATTAAAATTGGTAAAATACAGCCCTCCTGCATGGCAATAGTCTCCGCAGAGGTCCCTTGCTTGTTAACACTGTCACATGGCATTGTTTAACATTTATTTAATGAAAAATATATTTTTATATTCCCTGAACCTGTGCCTATTGACTGGTAAAATATTTTTATTAACAAACTTTCGTTTGACGCTCAAATAACAATAAATTTATTGGGGTACCCTTGTACCCTTGCTTGGCTGAAAGAGGAAGTTTTTTTTACCATGGGAAGCCAAGGGTTAAATTAAATAATAAATGAAAATTTTCTCTGAAATTTAAATTAAATGAAAATAAATAAAAAATTAAAAACCATTTTAAGGTTAAACGTTAAATAAAAACATCATTTGCAACAAAATCAGTTTAATTTTTAAAAAAGAAAGAGATAAAAGCCAAAAATAATTGCTCAGACCCCGTGTTAAAAGCTATCATCAATTATCGTCCAAATTCAATTTTGGAAATAAAATGCTGTTAATGATGAGGAAAACAGAACTAAAGTTGACGAATTTGCATTTTAAAAAAATAAAAACTTTTAAATAAATATAATAATAATAATAACAATAATAATCATAATAAAAACAGTAATTTTAACATTAATGACATTAACATTAATACTATTAATAATAAATTTGAAAAGATTAATAATTCACAATATTAATCAATATCGAGAACAACATATTTTAGATTCCAACATAATTGTTATGATATTATCTCCTACTTGTTTAATAATGTATAAATAATAAACGTAATTTATAAAGAATTATTTAAATTTTACATAATTATTGTACATATTTCTTTTAAATTCCAAAATAACAGACAGATTTTAAAACCGAATTCCTCGAAAAGAAATTATCTCCTCACATTGACAATCCCAACGAAAGATGCTTTTAAAAAACTACAATTTGACTTCTGAAAGCGTTGAATTAGGAAATAATTTGTTATTAAATATTATTATTATTATTATTATTATTATTATTATTACATTAGTGTATTAATAATTAACAACAATAATATTCAGATTTAGAATTTTAATTATATTTGTTTAAATTAATTAAATATTTTATTAATTACTAATAACTAATAATATTAAAACCCCGATGTTTCAACAATAATGTTGTCATTAAACAAGGATATTTTTTAAAATTAATTAATTTAATTAATTAAAAATAATTTTTAAAATATTGTTAATTAAATTCCATCTCAAAATGTGTTTCTGACAGGCCCATGATTATTTCCTGTCGGAGTTCAGAGTAAATTATAATTTTAAATTTTTTCAAATCTACAAAATAATTTTAAATAAATTTAAAAGTTATTTCTTAAAAATAATTTTTATTTTTTTTGAAATGGAATTTTATTCGAAGCCAACAAACATTTTCACGGAAAACAGCCATTTGAGATAATTTGAGCGATGCGATTTTTAGAGAAATTATGGAATTTATTATTATTATTATTATTATTATGGCATAAAACATTTTAAAAGATTGAAAATAATTTCAATGAAAAAGAAATATAATAAATAATAATAATAATTTTTGAAACTTTAAAGTAATTCTCGAATGATTTCCAATTTAGAGAATGAAGAATTATGAGAAAGAAATGATTGATGTCTGATTGATTGTTTGACTGATGGATTAAAAACTGATTGATACTTTTGTGGTTGATTAGTCGCGAGGTTGATTGGCCTGTGATGAGAAATTGGATTGAAAAATAATGACAAAAATAAGATACTATACAGTGATAAAATACTCAGATTTAATTCAATTTTATTGTGAATATATTTATAAAATTTAATACGTATAATTTATATATTTTTTTCATTTGATGCAATAAATATCTTTTGTGAAATATTTAAATAAATACCTTGTAATTAAAATGGAAAATAATAAGTTCCATTAATTTTGTCATAATAATTCAATAAATCCGATGGTATAAAGGGTCGTTATGACAGGAAATTATTTGTAACTAAAATTATGAGAGCTATTAAATATTATTATTGAATATAAGGGATTTTATTCTTAATATTTTTAATAAAATCTCCTAACATTTTCAATATCACAGAAAGTCGGTTTCGATAATAAAGACGTTTATTGGGAAAGGAGGTTTAGCAGTGCTAGAGCGTTCATAATTGTTACAACGTAGTTATCATAAATATTACAATCTTTGTGATATTATTATTATTATTATTACCATAATTATCATAAATAAATATTAATTATTCAATGATTTATTGGATCGTATTTATCTTAGAAACGAATGTATGGTAATTATTTATCTGTTGAACAACACATGATGCTGCAGTTACTGCTAATAATAATAATTATTATTATTATAATTATGATGATGATGATGGTGGTGGTGGTGATGATGGCAATTATATTAGCATTATTATATACCATAATATTATTGCTATATTAAGACAGAAACAAATACTATGCCATAACAGTATTCAAAACACATTTTCGCTGAACAACCTTATTGCGTAACAGCACGAAAATGAGTCTAATTATCAACGGCGCCTCTTACTGCTACGTCATCATCTCCATTATTATTATCTTCATCATCATCATCATCATCATCACCATCATCTTCATCGTCGTCGTCATCTTCCTCACTATTACCTTCGTCACACCATGATTACTTGCGCCATCATGCTCATTATATCATCACCGAAGATTCTTTTAATGTCTGATAAAAGTTGTTAGAAAAAAGATTTTTTATGTTTTAAATTCAGAAAAAAAAATCAATTTTAATTTGCAAAGAATTGTTATTCATGAGAATGTACAATGCTACTTAATTTAAATAAATAGTTGGAAAATCGAAAACAAAAAACGTGATTTTAATTAAAATTCAAGACAGCGTTAATGTTAAATAAAAAAATAAAATAAAATAATAATAATGATAACGATAATAATAATAATAATAATAATAATAATAATAATAATAATAATAATAATGATAAGGATAATAATAATAATAATAATAATAATAAGAATTTTTAAACGAAAATATTTCATCATTTTCCGACAAAAGTCCTTCGATGGAACTTTAAAAAGCAATTAAAAGCTTTTTTTTCAATCCTCGATGATTTAAGATGGTCACACCTGCTCTAAAATATCATACCTGCATTATTATTATTATTATTATTATTATTATTATTATTATTATTATTATTATTACTATCATTATCATTATTATTATTATTATTATTATTATTATTATTATTATTATTATTATTATTATTATTATTGGCTCTCCATTCATTCAATTTATTTTATTATTATCTTCTTCTTTTTTTTTAATTCTCCAAAAAAAAATTGTTTTACTGCAGAATGTCTTTCTTGGAAAAATTTTTAAAAGAGGATTTTTCAAGTGGAAAGAGGAGTGGATGGGTGTATGGATGGATGGATGGATGATTCGATGGATGAATGAACTTATGGATGAAACGGATGGGCGGATAGACGGATGGATGAAGGAAGTTAAATCATGTAAGGCGACGAATTTTTTATGTGGGAAATGATTTTTCCAGCAGATTCTTAATTAATGCATCGAGTTGATGAGTGGATTATAAATCAATTAATGGACGATATTATGAATGTGTTTTTGGTGTTATTAACTTTATCATAATTAACGGATGGTTTGGATGAATGAATAATTATTTCAGTTAAAAGTTTATTATTATTATTATTATTATTATTATTATTATTATTATTACTATTATTACTATAATTGTTGTTGTTGTTATTATTATTGTTTTTATTAACAATTTCTGTTGATTTAATAAGAAAACAAATCCCCGAGCAAATTCTTCACTCTGGATGTCTTTCGTGTCTAATGACGTAAAGGAACAATTTCCTCGGTCTATCAAGAGATGAAATACTGGCATCAGGTTAGCACCGGCAATTTATCACCGACAGAGTCGGTCATCAGAGCCTCAAGTGCCGTGAAAATCTTCCGAGTTTCACCCTGATGTGCGAGTCTTGGCGCATAATTTTATCGTCGCCTCGTCCGTCTTTGTTTTCCAGTGTCGTAGGAATGGAAGCTGGAAACGTAGTAGAGCGAAGTGTGTATGTGAATGCAAAAGGCATTGTTATTATTGTTATTATTAAACCATTTGTGATTGTATTCTGTCGTAATTATAATAATGCAATAGCAGTTGCAATGACATTTAATATTATTCCAAATAGTTATTACAAATTTTGATCCCTATTTTCCATTATTTTATTTTATGTTTTTATTACCAATCTGTGTTCGCTGTTATATTTTTCTTTATATCTTCACTTATTGCGGTTTGAATTATTAATGGAAAATCAGAAATTGTCAGCTGATATTGACACTTCGAGGGTTAAAAGTCAAAATGTTGCCGTCGAAAATGAATTTTTGAGTGCATTCGCTTGAAATTGAAATGAAATTCGTGTCCCATTTAAAAAACAATTCGATTAATATCTCCACTTTCATAGACGTAAAATAAAATTCGTATCGCATCCGACAAATAAAACATCTGAAATACAAGTTGCGATACAACTGCATTTGCATTTTTTACGTTGTGCAGGTCATTAGGAGCAAGAAATTCCTCGCAGCTGAAATGGTGGATTGCCTACAAATCACTTTGTTCGCAGGAGTGGTCTTAGTGGCTCTCGCTCACGAGGAAAAAATCTGTTCTCTCATCACGATATACGGGTTAAAGACTGCAGACTGTATGGCTTTCAATCTTACCGGAATACCTAACGATTTGGATTCTGACCTGAAAACGTTGAACCTGCACAAGAATCAGATAACTTTTCTAGCCGACTTTGCCTTCAAAAACTATTCCTCTCTTCAGAACCTCCACCTCGTCAACAACAGGATCAAGAGAATCGACGACAACGCATTCCAGAATCTGCGTAATCTTCAAATTCTTAATCTGGAGAGCAATCAATTGAACGTCGTGCCTAAATACGCTTTCAGACCGCTTCTGTACCTCAGAATTCTCAACCTTAACAACAATCCGATCACTCGAATCTCATCCGACGATCTACAATTCCTAACTCAAATTGAAACTCTCAAGTTCGAAAACTGCCGTCTAGAGACAATCGAACCGTCGGCGTTTCAGCCTCTCAATCGCCTGTACGAGCTCAACATTGCCAACAACCAGCTGAGAAATCTCGACCATCAACTGTCCCAGTCCTTCGACAGCTTGACGGTTCTTCGCCTTTACAACAACCTCTGGCACTGCGATTGTCGTCTTCGATGGCTGAGGGTCAGCGTTCAAGCCATCCCCAACTGGGATTTCGGACCCAATTCGCCCATCTGCGAAGCCCCCGATCTCCTTAGGGGTGTCAACTGGAAGCATCTGAGTCCGGAGAAGTTTGCCTGTCCGAGCGTAATTTACAGCCTCGACAATCACCAGAATGCCTCCAACGTCGAGATAACCGCAGGCAGCAATGCCTCCATCGATTGCGTGGCTTGGGGCGATCCCGACCCGGCCATAACTTGGATGAAAAACGGCAAACCAATCGACCCGCGGTTCACGTCTCAACACACTTTCTATTCGTCATCGCTGCGCACCGCCGACGAAAAAAACGTACGCGGGATTCTGAACATAGTCGGGGCCAAGAGAGCAGACGAGGGCAGTTACAAATGCGTTGCCGAGAATTCGGCCGGCAGGTCGGAAGTGACGTATAAAGTCTGGCTGGTGGAGAAGAGATCGAGTACGATGTTCGAACAAGCCAGAGAAGGTCGGATCGTCCTTACGTACGAAATCATACTCGGAGTAATTCTCGGCTGCGTCCTTCTTCTTGGTTCGCTGTTGGTTTGTCTCCTCTGCGTCGTCAGCAGACGACAGCGTTCTAGAAAGATCGTCAAGAGAAGAAAGTCCAACAAGAAGCACAGACAGCTTCTCGGAGATAAAGACGTCAACTTCAAGAGCGACTCGAAAAGTAGCTCGAGCTGCGACCAATTGATTGGAAACAATTTCGAATTCGATTCCGACAAGATCAACTGTCAGCTGCAAGATGCAGCGGCCGTCTCGGGCAGGGAAGATAAATTGCTGAGCGACAAATCGGAGAAACATTGCTCGGAAAATGCGACCGGCATTAAATTGAAACATAAAACATCTTTCGTCGGTAGGAAATCATTCTTCACGTCGTCGTCAAAAAAGTCAGACAAGAGGAAGCAGCACAGCAACCCGAGTCGGCCTGACATACTCAGCAACCAGAACGTCATCGCAATGCATGCCGACTGCGGTTCATCGCCGTTTGCACAGAAAAACTTGAAAACATCGGTCAGGGAATGCTCGGATAATTTGAGACGGCCCCCTTCCAAATGCAATAAAAGCAAAGTAACTCAATTTTCAGCCTCGGCTCACTGCAACAACCCTGTATGCAACAAACCGGCCGTGAAATCTCTCAACAACCGAGCAGACTCTGAAGTTCCCAAATCGAAGATTCCGAACTCTGACAGAGCTCCCTTGAAGAAGATCCTGAAACCGCCGAGTGCCAGCTTCGACAAGAACAACAAGGACGAAAAGGCATCGCAAAACGTCAACCAAGTCGTCCTGAAAAGCAACCGACCTCCGGACATATACGCCACTCTGCCCGCAAGAGCCAAACTGGAAGAGCAAAACAGCATCGTCTTTCTGCCCGTTAAAGAGATCGAACCTCCGGGCATGGACTTTGTCCAGGGAGGCGACAACTTCAGAGCTTTTCACGCGGACAATTCGGCCACTCCGGCGCACAACATCGAGCACCTGTCGACGGCCTACGAAGTACCAGGTTCGTCTGCCACTAACATCGCTCCCTACCACTCGAAGAGATACCAGCAGGTCAACGCCGGTCCGATTCGTTCGTCCTGCAAGTCGACCGATCCATCGTGCTACTCTTCTTCACCCTCAGGCAGGCCTCAGGGAGTCAGAGATTCTTCTAACATGCGGAGGTACAGAAATAGCAGCACCGACGTCCGAAATGCTTGCGACACTCCGAGGAATAGCGGCTGGTCGACACTCAGCAAGCGCCAAGACGTGTCCAGTTCCACGTCGCTTCATGAGATTCTCACTCCTCCGTTCAAAAAGTCACCGGTCATCTTCCCCAAGCAGAATCGACCCACGGGTCTGCCCCAGATGGCCGTGCAGCCCCGCAAGAAAGGAGACTACGGTACGGCGGTCTAGATAACGTTTTCGATCGAATCGTGGAGACAATTTGTTTCGCAACGAACTTGAAAATTGAATTCTTCAACTTTCGAACTGTCGACTGTCCTGCAAACGTTGTACTGCAATTTTGTGATTGTGTTGCCGGAGATTATGGAGATTATTACGTTTAAATATCATTTATTTGAAAGACAAAACGAGAAATGACGAGAATATTGCTTCAAAAACGTGTCCATAATTCGTAGCTGGCTGCATCACATCACGATTCGAGCGAACCTTCAATTGTGGAAACGAAAGACGAGAAATTTTCAAAACGTTGTCAAAAAATTGTTGAAAACCTCGCCACACGAAATCAGTTTTACAAATCTCACGCGATGTTTTGTTGTATTTTTCTCAAGGAATCTTGATCAATTATTTTTCAAATTTTAACTTTTTTTTTTTTGCTTGAAAATATCATTTCAAAATCTCTTTCAATGCATTCTTGCATTTCATTCTGCATTCCGATGCATTCATTCATTCATTCATTCATTTGTTCGTTCATTTAAAGATTTAAATTTTATTTTATGAATTGTTTTCGAAATAAAATTAACTTTCGAGAAGCATCCCTGTCATCCTTAGAGTAATTTGTCTCGCGGCTGATGAATTACTGAAAACGGAGTGTTTTCCTCTTGGAAGGTGGAGGTGGAAAGAAGTTATTTTTGGGCACCGGAGCCATCACCGAGGAGGAAATCACGGCCGGCTTTTGACGTCTGCTCGTGGGTTTTGATGGAAAATCCACGTTGAATTCAAATCCACGGAGTTTAGAGTTTCCGCTGATTGCGCGAATCCATCAAGTCGCTCTACAATTTATTGCAACCACCTCCGACATTTCCATCTCCATCATCGTGGTCACCATCCTCGTCGTCGTCATCATCACCATCATCACCATCATCATCATCATCGTCGTCGTCATGACGCAGGGTATTCGTCATCGACAAACCAGCATCCGCAGCAAGACATCTGGTGTACACCTGAAGTGGTTGCATGGTCGGCAACTCAAGCGTATAACAGCTCACCTGTCATTTTTATTATGAAATACTGGGAACGTTTCGCATTTAAACTCTTGTCTTGTTTTAATTAATCGTTTTAATCGCTACAAGAATTTGTTCGAGTTAATAATTTAATTACTTTTAATCGCGTAATTATCATTTAATCTCTAATATTTTGGATTAATTTCCTTGGGAGCTCGAATGCCAGAATCAATGATATCTGTTAGCCCGATTCTCCTATTCTTTCTACTTCAATTCTGGACCTCAGGAGCCCAGATAAATTGTCTTCTGCCCCTTCCTCCGTACATGGTGGCCTGGCAGACCACACCCCCCAACCTACAGGTCCACTGGGATCTCTCAAAGGTCGGTTTTGGTAGTCTCGAAATAGAATTGATTATGAAGAACAAATCACATAATTATTCATTATTCATTATTTGATGTAATTTTTCAAATTTTGGCTGAAAAATATGATTATAATTAGTTTTCATTTAAAACTATCTTTGTTTTCTCGACTAACAACATTATTATTAACATTTACATTATTATTAACATATATTATTATTATTAATATTATTATTAACAATCATCATCATCATCACTGATGAAGCAGTGTTCCATTGCGATTCCCTCTAAGAAATAGAAATACCATAATCATCATCCTCATCATCATCATCATCATCATCATCATCTTCTTCTCCTCTGCCACTACCATCATCATCATCATCACAATCACTGCCATTTCCAACACCATCATTATCGTCATCACCACCTGTAATCACTAGCGTCAGAAGTGCCGCTCCAGCATCCTTGTTGGAACTTTCATCATCAACTTGAGGCATCCTCATCTTCTTTGATCGCCAAATAAAAAAAAATTAACTATTTTACAACTCATTCAACCCAAATAACAACTCACGCCATCCATCCGTCCATCCGTCCATCCATCCATCCATCCATCCATCCATCCATCCATCCATCCATCCATCCATCCATCCATCCATCCATCCATCCATCCATCCATCCATCCATCCATCCATCCATCCATCCATCCATCCATCCATCCATCCATCCATCCATCCATCCATCCGTCCGTCCATCCATCCATCCGTCCATCCGTCCGTCCGTCCATCCATCCATCCGTCCGTCCGTCCGTCCGTCCGTCCATCCATCCATCCATCCGTCCATCCATCCGTCCATCCATTCATCCGTCCATTCATCCGTCCATCCATCCGTCCATCCATTCATCCGTCCATCCGTCCGTCCGTCCATTCACCCTTTAATTCATTCACTCGGTATAAACCGAAGAGAAATTTGCCTCAAAAAAAATAAATAAATAAAAATAAATGAAAATAAAAAAAAAAAAAAACATACGATGAACGTTTTATTGACTTCAACCTGCAAAGGTCTGTCACGACTCTAAAACATGCTTCGGTCAGGACGGTGACCCCACGTCCAACCTCCCCCATCAACTTCCACCCATCGTCACCCAATCAGGGGCTGCCGTGGCCTTCGGGTGAGTCCAATTTGGTTGGCATCGTATAGCTCCAGCAGGGAACGAATGATCGTTGGAAAATGAGTTTCAATTTTAGTTTATACGGCAAGTACGATGACAGAGATATGCCTTCGATGCGATGGTGGTGCTGATATCTTTATTATTATTATTACTAATAATATTATTATTATTATTATTCTCAAAATCAATATAGTTGGAATATTAATTATAAATATTAATTATAATAAATAAAATATAAATGAATTAAATTGCAAAATAAAGAAAACACAGCTGATTAAATAAGCAGGTAATTCAATATTTCCATTAAAAAAGGATTTGTTTGCGATTTATTTATTTATTTTGTTTATAATTTTCTTTGCAATTGTTAACAAATATAATATATTATAATATTATATACTTATTCCATGCCGACCTGAATGTTTGGCTGATCAGTTGAGCTCTTGATTACACTGTTTTTAAAAGAAAATTCTTCCACGAGAATGTTTTATAGAAGCAAATAGAGTTCTAAAAAACATTAAAAAATAATTAATTATTAATTAACTATTCCAGCAACGTTAACGAATATAAACATGCATTAAAAGCGTTGCCAACAATGTTCATCGTCAATGTTCAAACATTTATTATTATTTTCGATTAATAACCTGATAAATCATTATTTTATAATTCACTGATTGGTAATTCACCGGTTATCAATTCACCGTTGAATGATTGATTTTCAAATGCATTTCAGTTCAGACATCGCCGATTTGATCTTCTACAAGACCGATGAAAATTCGTTCCTCGATTGTAACTTTTCAATCCCTCAGACGAACGTGATTGGAGGTAATCCGATGCTTCAACCAGGAAGAAACTATTTCATCGGTTGGTTGATTGATTGATTGATTGATTGATTGATTGGTTGATTGGTTGGTTGATTGGTGATGATGATGCTGACAATGACTTTTACTATTATACAGATTATTAGACAATTTGAACAAACAATAAAAATAACAAATATTTATATATATATTTTATGATTAATAATATAATTAGTATTGGATAACCCAGTTAATAATTTTAAAAGCATTACATTTACACATACAGATTGTAATTTAAATGCTTTTTAAAATTAAACCAAAAAAAATACTTGAAGGAGAAATAAACACGAAGAAATTAATAAGAACCGACATCTTAGTTTCTAATTTCCTCAGCTTAAGCACGAGTTTAGACGGAGGTGGAGTTGTGAAATCCACTCTTCTTTATAAAACTTAAGCCGATTATGTACCAATTTTGGAGCTGGTTGATTAGAGATATTCTTTATTTTCTCGATTATTTCAATAATCATAATAATTCTTTATTATTTTATTTCAATATTTTAATTCGTCTTTACGATGGTTATCTAAGTATTTAAAGAAAATATAATTCCACGGATTAAACGTAAAGACGACCTAACATTGAATTTTTAAATTTCAAATTTTTGACATCTAAATTCTTAATAAACAAGTATAATTATCATAATAATATCATAATTATCGTAATATCATAATAAAATATCTTCGACGCTGGCATGAATTATGAACTCAACGACCTTATTCTATCCAGCCAAGAGCAATTCAATCTCCTGGTTGTCGTGCGAAGCTGGTCTCAGACTCAACGTTTCCGTTCTTGAGGAACAACATTGTCTGACAGTTTCTGGAAACATTTGCAACTCCTCAGGTCAATGCGTGGCACAGCCCTGGGAGGTATGTCGGGATGACGATGACTATTGATGATGACGATGACGTGGGAGATGACGATGATGATGATGATGGTGACGACGACAACGATGATGACGAGAATGATGATAACGATGATGATGAAGATGGCATTTTGCGAGCATAATCTTCTGTGGAAGTTTATTGTTGAGGCATGAAGTGGAGAAAATATTGGTTGATAAATTATCTGCAAAGGTATCGTGACGTGTCTAAACAGTCAGAGGATTGAAGTTGAAAAATTATAAATCGAAAATAAGGCAAATAATAATGATAACAAAAACAATAATATTAATATCACTAATAATAATGATATTATTATTATTATTATCAATTATATATTAATATTAATATCGTTAATAGACTTTATATACAGTATAATCCTTTAATCCTGTGTTAAATAATATAATTATTAATAATAATATAATTAAAATAATATAATAATTGTAATAAAAATAATATAATTATTATTAATAATAATAATATAATTAAAATGATACAATAATTGTAATAAAATAATATAGTTATTAATAATAATAATATAATTAAAATAATATAATAACATAATAAAAATAATATAATTATTAATGTTATTATTGTTGTTGTTGCTGTTAGCATTACGAGGTCCAATTTAAATTTCATCCTCTTGAAAGAGTGCATACAAGTGCCTCTGCTGTCAGTCCCACTACGGGGATCTGTGCGAAAAGGTCGATGGTTGCTATGCCAACAAATTGGCATGCATTAACGGGGGAACATGCATCGACGGACCAGACTTGTCTGCAGACACTTCGTCATTCACCTGCAAGTGCATTGGAGGTGAATTCATTGATTCATTCTTTCATTCTTTCGTTCGTTCATTCACCCATTCATTCATTCATTCATTCATTCATTCATTCATTCATTCGTTCGTTCGTTCGTTCGTTCGTTCGTTCGTTCATTCATTCGTTCATTCGTTCATTCGTTTTCCATCTGTCGTTCAAAAGTTCGAAAGACAAAAATTAGTAAAATTGGAACGAACTCTGGAGACCTTTTTGGGGTTTGCAAATGAAGGGGGATGAAATTGGGTGGGTGGCGGAATGGGTGTGACCTTGGAGTGACCTTGGAGTGAGTACGAAGGACGGATTGGTGGAATGAGTGACGGATGGTGACTGATGAAGACGGACGATCAACATTCTCTAGAGGCAGTTGTCTCTGCCTTTGCCAGATGCGATTGGTCGCTTGGGTGACTAGTGACCGTGGTTACGAATCAGTTGATTAATTGTTTATAAAATTAATTTGATTAATTATTTATAGAATTAATTTGATTAATTAATTATTAATCTTGATTAATTAATTTACGAATTAATTTACAAATGTTAATTTATGATTGTAAATAATGAAATAAATCTCATTTCCGCCTTTAAAAATATGGAGACGTGTCCGCAAATGTCACTTCCAGGCTCATTAATATGCATGAGATGGCGGAGAATGTTAATCGGTCATAAATATGCATGAGATGATAGTTTTGCGCCAGCGAAGGAAATCGTCGTAATAAGGGATTTTTTTAATAATTAATAGCAATTAATAATAATAATAATAACAATTATAATAACATTAATAATAATAATAATAATAATAATAATAATAACAACAACAATAATAATAATAATAATAATAATAATAATAACAATAACAGTAACAATAATAATAACAAGCGAATAATTTCCCATCGACCAACAAGGCTACACGGGCCGGTATTGTCAGTCGAGAAACACCGTGGTCTGCCCCAGAAACGAGTGCAGCAACGGAGGAGAATGCAACCTGAACGGAAGCAGTAGGCACGGATTCACGTGCACCTGTCAGCCCGGTTACCATGGCAACCTGTGCGAAGTCGACGTCGACGAATGTCTTTCATCTCCATGTCTGAACAATGGAACGTGCCGGAACGGACGGAATTCATATTCGTGCACCTGTCTCGAAGGTGGGTCGCACCTGGATTGAGAGGCCGATTTATGGCGCGAGACTCCAGGAAATCCAGGTGTGAGCGTTTGAGCTCCTCTGATGATGACGCTTACGGCGCTATGCGGATGAACTTGTTGTTGTTGTTGTTGTTTTTGTTATTTTTATTTTTATTTTATTATTATTAAAAACATTTCGTTGACTGTGAATGTGTGTTGCTGGATTATTCGTCTGAGGTAATTTAATTTAAATTTCACTTTATATGTCAATTGCCAGATTCGCTTTTATTATTATTATTATTATTATTAATACTAGTAATACTAGTAATAACAACAACAACAACAGTAATAATAATAATAATAATAATGCCACAGAAGTATATAATAATGTTGTTATTAATATTAATGATTTTACCAATATCCTGACGGATATTGTTTATTAAGCTACATCTTTGCAATCTGTTAATCAAAGGAATTTTCATAAATTTTGACTTTAAATAAAAAAAATAATAATAAAGAATAATGAAGAAAAAGATAATAAACATCCTCACAGGTTACACGGGATTGCGCTGCGAGAATGACGAACGTCCGTGCAGACCTGGAGTGTGTTTCAACGGAGCCACGTGCACCGTGGAAGAGGGCAGACCACGGTGCGAATGCCCCATTGGATTCCAGGGTACTTCCTGCATGACCGAGGTGTTGTGGTCTTTTTGAAATGGCCTTCTTCTTTTTTTTCTGCACTGATTATTTTTTTTTTAAATTTTCTTTTAATGCTTATAAATTAATTTTTATTAAATCGAGTTGTTTAATTGAATCATCTACTTAAATGTTAATGTAGGCTTTGTGATGACTTTATTATTATTATTATTATTATTATTATTATTATTATTATTATTATTACTATTATTATTATTATTATTATTATTATTATTATTATTATTATTATTATTATTATTATTATTATTATCGTAATGTTTATCGTCGTCATCATCATGACCATCGTCTTCATCATCATCATCCTCGCATCGTCGTCGTCGTCGTCAACAGCCTACTTGCAGGTCCTCACGTGTCATCATCAACCCTGTTCCGTGCACTCGACGGATTGCGTCATGGACGTCACCAATGACTTCACCTGCATCTGCAAAGCAGGATTCACAGGTGGGCAGGCAATCGTTGTGGCGGTTTTGTTTTTCTAAGTATTTCTGAGTACTGCCAGGTTCGTCTCAGTATTGTTGAGTATATCTCGGTGTCATCACATGTTTGTTTCTATCTTTCTAACCAGCCATATTGAGCTCGTATCTGTCTTTTTGGCTTTATTTTATTTAAATTCTTTGTTATTATTATTATTATTTAAGTGGTATCTATCTTGTCTTATCATTTTAATTTTATTATTTTTTATGCTTTAAGTACATGCCTCGTGCTATGTTGGACTCCCAATATATGGAGATTAATGGCAACTACATGGAATTGGACGAGCAGATCTATTAAACTATATTACTCATTAATTATCATAAATAAATAAATTAATAATTAATTATATTTATGATTAATATTATTACTTAAGCGAAATATTCTGTGGAAGATCTTAAAAATAACATCGCAATGAAACCAAAATAATTGAAATTCCACGATTTCAAATTTAATAAACCGAATTCAAGTGAATGGATTCGCAGTCATCACTATCTTTCACGACGAATTATTTGATGAAAAAATTAACTTTAAGAATTAATTGAGATAAATTGAATTTTATTTCTTTGTTATTAATATTGTTTCTAATCGAAGAAAAGGCTTCTTGTATCACATGAGGTGATTATTATTATTAATATTATTAATTACTATTAAATTACTCATATTCATAATATTAATAACATCCTTTGAACTGAAACTTTGGTTTTTTTTTTGTGCGTTTCTGAGTCAACAATTTGTTTCATTCATTCTCTTCTCTTCCATCATTTGACAGGTCCACTTTGAGAATAATAATCCAACTTATTGCGCATTTCAATTTAAAATTATTTTCCCCAAAACAGAGATTCTTTGAAGTATTTATTTTAATATTTGACCAAATGGCTTTGCTTTTGTCATCCAATTTTTCGTCTGTTCGTCCAGAAAATTTGTTCCACAATCTCTTCATTCATTCCTGATGTTTTAAAATGAATTCATTCTTTTCCAACTTTTTGAGTTTTTAAATTCTTCAGGCAACTCTGAGATAACGATGTCGATTTTGACTTTTCAACCTCCAACTTTCAATTGAATCTTTGTTCAAAATGTTCTCAGCGAAACCAGGGTATCAGTACTGAACATGATGCGTGTACTATGCACGGTGTTTCATAATTAAATTAATAATATTATTATATTATAATATATTATTATATTATTATTATTATTATTATTATATTATTAATATATTATTATAATATAATATAATATAATAATTATATTATTATATCATATAATTATAATATTTATTTATTATATTATTATTATTATTATTATTACATTTTATTTTTTTATTATTGTTTTTAGTGTTGGTTTGTTGTTATAACAATTAATTAGATTATTATTCGGTACGAGACGTCTGCGAAGTATTGTCTCACGTCTAGACACGAGTGACCAATTGCATGATGTCTGCCTTTTCGGATCAGATATTCAATGGACTTAACATTATTTCATCGTTACCAAGGAGAAATACAATCAGATATAAATTTAATTAATTAATATTAATGTAATCAATCAATTTAACTAACTATTATTAATATTATTAAAATTATCGGTTAAAAATTAACAAATAAAAACATGAAAATCGCTTTTAATTCTTCAAGTTTAATATGATTCGATTTTGTAACATTGTTTTCCAGGTCAGAGATGTAACATCAACATCGACGAATGCCTTTCTAATCCGTGTGGGGAGATTGGTGCGTGCGTGGATGAAATTGCAGGGTACCATTGCAGATGTCCCGATGGATCCACTGGTCGCGGTTGCCCCCAAGGGCGGCAAGGTCTTCTGAGGATAAATAATTTCGTTTTATTGAAATAGAATTTTAATTTTGAAAAGCGTTTTTTTTATTTAAATTCTTCGTTTTCTTTTATATTCCACTAATCAATGTGTTTGTAATTCATTTCTTTATTATCGTTTTGAAATGTGTAGTTTGAAATTGGGACGTCTTTTCTCAATAGTTCTTCGTCAATTTTAAATTTCTTTGTGAATTATTCTCTATTTAACAACTTATGCCAAGGAAATCGCTGGAAATGAATTAAGTAATATTATTAAGTTCGAAAATATAGATTAAATTTAAGAATTCTTATTTTTTTTATTATTATTATTATTATTAAGTAAGAAAACGGCATTTAAAAGTTTATTAAATAAAAGTTTACACGTCATGACATTTTACAAAACTTAATTGCAACCACCAGCCGTCAAAAATGCCCTGGAAGGAACGACAGACGCTTCTTCAATTTCCGAGTCATCGTCGTCGTCGTCTTCATCACCTGGAATGACCTTGGCCGCAGGGGTCATTGTTATTCTGGTCCTGGTTGCAATGCTAATCTCACTCGTCTTCTTGTTCGTGAGGTATGGAATGCTGAACAGAACCAGGAGGAGGAAGATATATGCCATTGAGATCAGGTAGCAATGGCCGTGTTTATGGAACGTTTGTAATTGTCATGCTTGTTTATAGGCTAATTTATAATTATTTTATTTTATTTATTTATAGAATAATTTGTGAATATTATTTTTATTTATAGAGTAATTTTTAATAGTTAGCTGTTTATGTATGCGTGTTTGTTCGTATATAAATGTTAAGTCTATTTACAGTTTCATTTAATTCTCCCTAATCTGCGGGAATAAATTGCCTTAAGATGTACGAGGTGTTGATAATGATGCCTCGAATAGATACTACGTCGTCGTCGTCGTCATCATCAGGTTCATCGATAATATATCAGCTTTTGGGGGATATTGCCCCCACTAAGTCTGTCATTTCCAGAAACTTAATTTTCGAAGAATTAATTATTTTTTGTTTTAATTTAAAAAATTATTAAAACTAATAAATGTTGGTAATATCGGATCGAGTAAAATTCTAGATCGAGCGAGTGGATGATAATGATTTTTGTCATTTAATTTCAATTAAGAAAATTGATTTTAATAATCGAGAAGTTATTTTTGAAGCCCGAATTAAATTTTATTTTATAAAATATTATAAATAAATTGCATTTATTTATCAAAGTCCATTGTGGAAAAAGAAGAAGAGCTTTGGATTAAAATTATTTAACATTAAAATAATTAAATCGGAGACAATTAATATGAAAATCATCGAAGCATGAAATTGGGTCTCCTGATAATGATCTCCTGACTTGACCTTCCGAAAACAACACGTCTTCAGGGATTAAATGTTTGTCTTTTCTATTCTCTGAGTTCCTGTCACTCAAAATATTTCAATGAATTATTCTCTATTTAATGATAAAATATTTAAAAATCAAAATATTTCCAAACGCAATTGTTTTTGGAATAATATTTTTAATATAATTTAATATAATACTATTTCGACGAAATTCATTTCTTTTGTTTTTAATGAGAATATATTTTTTTTTTAATTCTCAGGAAATTAATGGCTTAATTTTTAATAATTTACTTAGGGCAGTTTCCAAAAAATAGGAACAGAAATGAATGTTTTGATTTGACTTGTTTTTGCTGAATTATTTTTGTGATTAAGCAAAAAATTATTTTAAATATTTGATGAACGAATGATGGGTTCATAAAGTTCACGAGGCATGGCAACTGGGAATAGAAATCAATTATTTCCAGCAATTGTTTTTTAAATTACAGAAGAAAAAAAAACAACAACTTAATTAGACATAAATTTTGTGAATTAATTTTAAATAATAATTATAAAAAGTTATTGAATTTCTTGGAATTAATTTCTAAATTAGAGAAATAAAAAAAAACGTGTTGATATCTTGATGTTTTGAAATGCCAAACGGGCGGACATTTTCAATTTCTTAATCACTTCATTAATTTTTGGATTTTGACAAAAAACCCCAAAATCACCACTTAAAACATAAAAAGCAGCGAAATATTTACTCGTAATCGTAATGATTATGATGATGATGATGAATCATTCTGATGATGATTATGATGATGATCATCATGATCATGATCATGATCATAATGATGTATATTGTTACGATCATAATGGAAAAATAATGGCGTCTGTTATTTAGGTTTAATTATGTTATTATTTATTGTTGCTAAAAATATAATAAATATTATTATTATTATTATTTTTTATATTATTATTATTATCATTATTATTATTCCTACGACTCCATCGTGCATAATTTGTGCGCACGTGATTTCTGGCGTATCGGGGCATCGTAAAGATGACACAATTACCCCTGAAGATGTAATATTCATGAATGGAATAAATGCCTAATTAAAATTCATGGCCCCTCCCACTGAATGAATTATGTTTATTTACTGCCTCCTATTATTTCTGCGCGGTAACCCGCTGTGCCGCTAGTGATGTGTAATGGCCGTCTTCTTGATAATGATGATAATGCCGGTCGTGATAATGATGGCGATGTTTGGGATGATGATGACGATGATGATGGTGATAATGAGGGTGATGATGATGACGACGATGATGAGGGTGATGGCGATTATGACGACGACGACGATGATGATGATGATGACAACGACTTTAGACTTTGACGTTTTTCAGTGACAAGTCTGCAAAGGACAAAATCAACACTTCCGCAATATCGCCCAGGGAATTCTTGGGGGACGACGAATATCCCGGCGGAAGGAGTTGTTTGATGACGAAGATCAACAAACCGCTGTTCAGAAGAAACACGAAGAAGACGGAAAGGTTTTGATGACCTGGTCACGTGCCGCTTTTACTTCTTGAAATAAATTTTCAAAAAAATGATTTTTAAAAATAATTATTATTAATTGATTTCTTAATTTAATTTCATTTTATTTCATTTTTTTGGTGCTTTTTCTGAACCTTCGTGAAACGATTTAAGTAGCCATAAAAGATTGATGATTTCAATCTTTTTTACTACAATTTCTCGCAACTTTTTAAAATTAATTTTGCAAATTAATACATAAAAATAAAACATTGTTACCCGAGGCGAATATTTTCAGTTGATCTTCAATAAAACATTTATTGATGCTCGCTCGTTGGCTTTGTACTTTCATTGTACTTTTGCCACGTGCACTGAAACACGTACAGAGTTCAAATACATGTTTTAATAATTTAAATAATGGAATAAGAAACTCAATTGTTTACTAAATAAATTACGTTTTTTAGTTTTTAATTCATAATGGTTAGTAATTCATTTGTAATCACTTGTAATCATCTGATTGTAGTTCACCTCATCTTGGAACTCTTTCTTGTCGATGACTTACTTGGCACACCACGAAGCTTTTCAATGATTTGTTTTTCAATTTCTCTTTAATTCTGCTGTTGTTTCTGAAAAAAACAAAAAAGTTTAAATTAAATGAAAATAAATTTGAAAAATGTTACTTCGAAGTTCTCTCTTAAGTTCTGTTCAATCGATTCAATTGCCATCAGGATAATAAATAATTTAACGTCATTTTAACCTAAAACATTTTAAATGAATTCCGCTTAAAATGCAATCTAATTAATAACCACTCAAATAAATAAATTAAATTTATAATGTATTACAATCTATTATTCAAATAATATTAAATATTATCATAATATTTATTACGCAATTATCGAGAAACGGGAGAAATAAACGAATCGTTATTTCCACGAAAGAGTACCCTTCAAGCGACGATCATAACAAGTCAACACCAGTTGTGACCTTTTGTGATTACGTAACATCAGTGATAAGACCTGTTATTATCATGTTATCTGGTTATCATCGTCATCTTTTGTACCAAGTCATCATCACCTTTGACCGTCAAACTGCCCTGAGCTAGAATAACTACATTTTTTTGCTGATCATTTATCGCTCAATTTTAATCAATTGACTTTAATTCATTCGATTTATTTATTTATTTTTTGGTTTTAAGTTTCATGGGATATAAATTTTAAAGATCAGAAATGCGTTCTTTCTTCCAAATCGATCGTCAGATGGCAGGAGAATTTTGGATTATTTTCACAAAGAAAATAAAATAAAAATTGAATTTTTTTAAAAATCCTTATTTAGACATGTTATTTATGATTATAATTTGAATAAACAATAAAAATATTATTTAATATTGGTGTAAAATGCTAGTATTTTGCTGGTAAACCTGGGATGGTACTGAATGTAATTATATGGTTTATTATTATAAATAAATTTGGTTTAAAACCATTTAATTTTATATTGGCATTATAAAAACATCTGCTTTTTATTTCTTATTTATTTAATTATATATTCTGATATTACAAACTTAATCAACATTTATTTACAATATCTGTTCTGAATAGAAATTCCTAATTTGTAATCACATTATTTTCAATTGATTCAAATTTACCATTTATTATTTTTAATTGTTATTAACTTTCATCAGGTGAACAAAAAGCCAGGATGGAGACCCTGAATGCAGTTCATAAGTTCAATTCACGGTTCATAAAAAAGTCCCAAACAAAACAAAATAAAACAAAACATACCAAACAAACAAACAAACAAAACTGTCAGCACCTCTGATTCCGGAAACATTTTCACACTTTCAGTCCATCTGTTTTCATTTCACTTCAACAATTGTTCTTTGCTTCTTTATAAACAGATATTCTTACCACAATCATCATGACTATTGCAGTTTTTAACAGCAATAATTTGATAAATATTAATAAATTAATATTAATTTAATACTGAAATACAAATGAAAACTGAAACAAGCGGAGACAGTGGATATCTTTCCAGAGACTCGTTGAATTCCTCGCTGAAGAAGGAGAAAAGGAAGGTAATAAAACCTTAAATTATCAAATAAATAATCATTGACATTATTTATTTAAATTATTAATTAATTTATAATTTCTTGAAATCTGCGATTACATATATTTGAAAGTTCAAGAATGGGGCATAACAAATTACGTAAAGTAAGCAAATCGATACATACATTGCACTAATAAATTCAAACACGAAATGCTAATCAGGTTCAAAAGGTCATAGCAGAGAGGAGGCGGAGAGAGCGAATCGACCGATGTTTGGAGCAACTGAAGTTCATCCTCGTATCCAACGAAACGCTTCCACCTGGAACTGACTTCGAAAAGACGGACATCCTGGAGTTGACCCTCAGACACGTCAGGGACCTTCAGACGAAACTGGAAACTGACAGACTCCTCGGCTTCTTGGCCTGCCTTCGTGAGACTCAGAGATTCCTGTTCCTATCAGGTGTCGAACTCGGGACCATTCGACTGTTAACCGACTACCTCCAGAAAAATCTTCCCCAATCTCTTCGATCAACCTCTCAGGTGCTTCACCCCTTTCAGAATAACTTCCGCAATACCGCGACCCGAAGGGTCAAAGTTCGCAGGGTTACGCCGAGAAACGTGCCCGAATCCGTGGACGAATCCACTCCCAGCAACACCTGTTTTGGTCTCGTCGGAACTCCACGTGAACTCCTTCAACCCAAGTTTACGTCAACTCCGGCATGCACTCCGCAATCATCCCTCTCTTTCTCCACCTTCGATCGTTCCAGTTGCTCCGTCAAGGTGCTGTTTCAGGATAGTTCATCGAGTGCAATGAACTTGACAAATGAAAGGTCAGAAGGTCATTCATTTCCAGGGTTTCGAAGTGACGGCTGGAATCGTGGTCAAATGGAGAAAAAGTTGTGGAGACCGTGGCTTGATTAATGTTTTTTTCACATATGAATAATCTATTTTACTTTCTATTTAGAAGATATTATACTGAAATATCAACTGTTGATACACTTCTCGTTGGCTTTTATCCTTAGGCTATACAGGCATGTTTGTTAACAATACTTGTATAAAAAAAACTGTCGGTGATGTCGATACCGATACATTGCTTTAAAAGTACCAGCGACGGTACATGTACTTAATTTAAAAAGTATCATCACTTTAACACGATGACAATACATTTGATCTTGAGTTGGAAATCTGAGCAGAACAAGTTTCAGCCAAACCCGTCTGATTTATTTTTATTTCGTAAATTATAACTTTATAAATTTCATATCGCCATCTTGCGAACGTTATAAACTATTTTTTTTAGCTTATAACATTAATATCTTAGAATTTTGCAATAAGAACTTATTTTGAAATACAATTTAAAGACCTTTTGATGATTTTATTTTTAAATTATGAAATTAAAATGTCAGTAAACGACGACGATGATAATGATGATGCGCAGTTATAGAGAACTGACCGGGTGACGTAATAGCTCGTCAATGCATCTGCAGGAAACATTAATTCAATTTCAAAAGTAAATTGTTTGATTTTACACTTTATAATATTTAATTAACAATAATTTTGCAAAATTATTTAGCAAGCAAATCGAAGACGATCTCATGTTATTCATCCGCTTATTGAACAGTCCGACTTTGATTTTAATTTGTTCCAGTCCATAGGGACGGACGGGGATGTTGTCGCTTTATGTGAATGGCATTTATCTTTGACGCTATCAACTCATCAGCAATTCATTCGCTCATTGCTTAGTGACAATGAATTCAAGTCAAATTACGCTTTCAAATCTAACCCTATGAGTTTATTTTTGTATTTTAAGTTCATTTGTTTTATTGTACATAATGTACATAATTGTTTGTTTAATAAACTCATAAACTCAAAAAAAAAATCGACGTGCAATGAACTCCGTCAGATCGGAGGAACGATCAGAAACGAATGAGACATCTCACGGAAAAGCACTCTTTCCATATCTTTCCACTTAATAATCCGGCCTTTTCCATAGCAGGAAACAAACTCCAGCTTAGCACGTGTTGAAGACGAGTAGTAGATAGAAATCCATTTATCAATGCTCACCTGTAATAACTTTTATAATGGATATTGAAATTTGGAACAAGAAGAAGATGGAACAGGCATCAGTAACCCCTGGAAAAGTGGAATGAAGACCGTGTGGAATGCCACGCTAATGAGTAACACGTAGGATCGATTAAGCTTTTGAGTTTTGATTCTCTTGCGTTAAATCTCTCTATTGATTGCACGTGGACTTCTATAAAAATTACGATCGATCGATAAATCAATCAGTTAGTCAATCAATCAGTCATGGTCAATCATCGATCGAGTTCTTATCTTTGGATTGCAACTGACTTCATCATGACCGTCATCAGCGAGCTGGCATCATTATTATAATTACTATCTTTTGATCATCGTCACCACCACCATCACCACGAACGGTTTTAGATATTTATTAATACTTATAAAATTATTAATAATATGAATATGAGTTTAAATGCATCTCAACAGGTGCATTCAACGTGCTAATAACTGAATGCCTTGGAAATGAATTGATTGAGTGCTGGATATGGAAAGCAATTGATTGAAGGATGGAGTAATGGATCAGTTAATGAGTCAATGGATGGACGGAGGGAAGTATTGAAGAAGAACGAACGGACAAATGGATGGAGAGATGGAGATGCGAAGGTTTAATGTGGTCACAGCTTATGAACTTCAGACCGTTATCTGTTGATGATGTGCAAATGAATTTCTCAGAACCTTTGACCAAATCTCATTTCAGTCTTTCGCCTTTAAGATATCAGATCCACTCGGAATAGATTAGAAACGATTTAAAATTAAAATATTTGAAAATATATAATATTACCAATTACTTATTAATTATTAGTTAATCAATTATTGATTTTAATTGGACTAAAACAGAATAACAAATGAAGACAAATCAAATCGTGAATATTTATTAAGAAATATACTTGCAGGGGTGGAAAACCATTGGAATCAAAATGGAATCAACATGGTTCACCCCATCCCTGGATGCATGGAAAGAGTTTCCATCTTCAAGGCATCGCTCGCGAAGGTGGAAAATTCAGCAGGATCGGATACGCACAAATCCAACACCTGTTCATCAGACTTTCAATTTGAGTGACCGGCAGATAATAATCTCGCTCGGCTAATTGCCAACAATTTGGTTTTACAAATAAATTCTAATTATTGATTTCTTAATCATTTAATATGTTAATATTAATCGTTTATTTAATTTCAAATTCATTAAAACTAATTGGGAGAACAATTAAGTAACTATACCCGCCGTGAGACAGTTGACGCTTTCAGAAAATTCTCCAAATTCAAGTCCCTGGACGAGCGATGCCAGTTCTTCCTATTTCTTCCAATAGGTCCCTAGCATCGGAGGTCCGAGTGTTTAGGAGGCTGTAAAAACATGACATAATCTGATGGCCGTGGAATTGGCCACCTCCGATATGCGTGTCAGGGGGTCCCAGGTGATTCATAGGCCGTGATAACGGTTCACCCCTTATCTATTCTACGTGCTCCGGTATCGAGCAGCGCTTAACTAGCTCTGCTAACTAATTGGTTAATTAATGAATGATAGGTAGGAAGAAGAAGTTAACACCGCAGAAATTGTCTGCTTATTTCAGATTACCAATACTATCATCATCAATATCATCATCATTGACGTCGTCATCATCATCATCGTCATCATTCCATCAGAGAGATGGAGTGAACGTGGAATAAAAGCACGTCAATAATGTTCTGGACAATGTGATGCACTTGAAACCAAGAAATTAACCTCTTCGTAATCTGCATTACGTAATAACAATATAATAATAATAATAGTCATTTTAATTATAAATGTAATATTAATAAAAACGTAATAATGATTGATGGGCATCTCGAATAATATTTTTTCAGTAAAGATATCCATGATAAAACATAGAGAAATGAAGAAACTTAAATCAAATTTACTTATTAAAATTAAAAATTTTAAATTTATTTGTTGTAAATTATAATTATATTAAAGCTTAAATGATCGTTAAATGATATTAAAGACAGAATTAAAAACATTCTAGTCATAAATAATGACTTATTTATAAAAAAAAAAACAAAAATAAAAACTTGAAATTCGAAAGAAATTAGTCACATTAAAATGTTCCCAACGGATCTCTTACGATAGTCGCCAACGATTGGTCAGCGAGTGACCGTTGAATCTCATTGGTCAGAAGTTTGCTTGGTGGGTGGCCTCTATTGTACGGCCGGTGCCCGTTAAATGATGCGAATATGAGTTTGTGAAGTGAGCGCTATATAATTTGATCATTTGTTACGTCTTAAAACTATTTATTAGTTTGTGTTGAAAGTTTTTATTTTTCTTTTTTCAGTCAATCGAGTTTATTTCTTAACACGAATCATTTATCGATGGTTTAAAGTTTATTGTTGTTAATTTTACTGCATTTTAAATTAAAAAAGATATAAATAAATAAATTGAAATTGACGTGGAACTTGACTCTTAATGCGATGGACCAGTTGACAATCAGTGATTTGCCTCATCTGCGTCTCAAAGTCACCGAAAGTGTGATGAAGATGCAAAAGTCACGCGAGGAGAGACTGACCATCGAAGAGATGGATTCGGATGGAAAGATGGAAAACGGAAGAAGACGAAGGAGGAGCGAGTCGCTTTCAGGCATAGTCAACGAACTTCAAATGGCAGTCAAGGAAGAAGCATTGACGACGACGACGACGGCAACTGTTAAAACAACAGCAACAACAACCACAACGACATCATCTCCACGTGTGAAATCAGAACCTGACGACGAGAAACTGGAATCGATGGTCAACAACAGCAACGCCAGTAACAACAACAATCACAACGACGATTCTCAACCGATTTCAATCGAAACAAGGACTACAAAACAACAGCAACAACAACAACTTACGAGACTCAAGTCCTTTTTCATCGAAGACATCTTGCAAATCAACAACAACAACAACAGCAACAACAACAGCAACAAGAGCAGAAGACACGACGAAATTCTTGATGAGATTCAAACAACTGACAGGCGCTCCCCTGATGATCATTGTGAGTGATGATCAACTTTTAATTAACAGCCAATGAAACGCTAGCAGATAACGATTTTCACTAAATGGATATTAAATTATAATATAATATAATATAATATAATATAATATAATATAATATAATATAATATAATATAATATAATATAATATAATATAATATAATATAATATAATATAATATAATATAATATAATATAATATAATATAATATAATATAATATAATATAATATAATATAATATAATATAATATAATATAATATAATATAATATAATATACAGATATTCATCAGACTATGTACAGATAATGACTATTACCTGCTCATTTATGGATATTTTATAAATTAGTGAATTAAAATTAAAATTAAAATTAAAATCAATATAAATTAAAAATTATTACTTATATATCGTCCAATGCAAAGTTATTGCAAACGTATTGACTTTATGATGTTATTTTATTGATGTTATTGAAATTATCGCCTAATTTATAATGTACAAAATAATAATAATAATAATAATATAATAGTATATAATAATATAATACTTATAATAATCTAATTTTAAGAGCAAATGAGCAAGCTTCTCGTAATATCTAATTTACTCTTTATACCCGCAAGAATTACAATAAAAATAACAATTATAATAATTTTATTTTATTATAAGGCTCAAATTATTATTATTATTGTTGTTGTTATCATTATTATTATTATTATTATTATTATTATTATTATTATTATTATTATTATTGTTGTTGTTGTTGTTGTGGTTGTTGTTATCATTATTCTTATTCTTCTTCTTCTTATTCTTATTAATATTATTATTATTATTATTATTATTATTCCCAACTCCCAGGAGACGTGATCAATGATGTCTCTCCTACAAGCGATGTCAGCGAGATAATATTTGTTAAATTAGTTGTGAAATTAATTAATTTGTCATCAAATTAATGTAATTAATGCACAACAAAATCCTTTAAAGAATTTAATCCAATACTTTACTATAAAATCGATCAACGTGAAAACTACGTCATGAATATTAATGTAACTTTATCATCATTAAGAAGCACATCCACATCATTGTTTATCATCTTCCATCAATACAATTGATTGATACAATTGAATGCATTATCATAATTAATTAAATAATCAGTTCAACATTAAAAGACAGCATTCATAAGAACTGCAACAGGACGAGCAACTCAAAGTATTATATCATGAAGTTCGTAAACGAAGCAAGAACAGCCGAGCGATAATGAGTGTTGTGATAAGAGACCAAACGAATTAATAAAGAAGCGCGAAAGATTAATAGCCTTATTAAGTTACTCATTATACCCATCAGCCGTCATCATATGACCGATTGGGAATTAATATCTAGACTTTAAACTTCAAATACAACAACAACAACAGCAACATCATCATCATCATCATTATCAGTAGCAACAACATCAACAATAATATCAGCAACAGCATTATCAAAAACAACAATATCGGCAGCAACATTATCAACAACAACAAGAGGACGTATCGGCAACAACAACATCAACAACAATACCAGCAACAACAACAATATCTCTTTGTATCTCTTTACAAACAAAGCCATCAAATTAGAGCAACGTTGCGCCGCACAGATAGGCCGACGAGTGACCTATATCTCAAAGTATTGGATCTTCTTCTGCCTTTACTACGTTGCCGAGCGATCGATTGAAGTGACCCGACCCTCTTTCGCTTTGATTCGTTTGACCTTTGACACGGGGTCAGCTAAAATAATCAGCTGATTGTGACGAGATCGTAATAACAATTAATCATCTGTAACGTTTACAATCATGAAGTATTCTCAGAGGAATTTAATTAAGAAAATTAATCGCTTATTATTATAATTTTATTTAATTATTCCAATATTAACGATAACAACATATAATTAACGTAATTAACGCCCTAATGAATCAATTGAATTTTAATCATCCGCTCAGACGACTGCAAAGACGTGGATGACATGTCGGAGGAAGAAATGGAAGGTTCGGAGCCTTCCGGAACGGACGGAAAGCAGAGAAGAATGAGAACGGCCTTCACCTATGAACAGCTGGTTGCCCTGGAAAGCAAGTTCAGACAGACGAGGTACTTATCAGTCAAGGAAAGGATCAACCTTTCCAGGGCACTCCAGCTCACCGAGACGCAGATCAAGATTTGGTTCCAGAACAGACGGACGAAGTGGAAGAAACAGAATCCCGGAACCGACATAAACACCGTCCCTCCTACAGGCAATCTGCTCGACTTTCCACGCTGCAAAACGCCTTCCGGATCTTTTCCATTCCTCGAGGGAGATCTCGTCAGAAATCCGTTCATTCGATCGCTAGCCGAAGCCCAGACGACACGTGACTCGAGCCCTTCGCTGCGATTCGTTTGCACTCCGCCCATCCAGTATGACGTCACAGGCCCGCCATTTCAAATTGCACTCCCGATGGGCTACCTACATCGCAACTTTTAAACTTGAAATTTGAACCTTGAAAACTTTTTTCGAAAAATTGATTTAATGTTGTTTTTGTTTTCCTGAATATTGAATAAAGTCATATTTTTTTTAAAATGAAGTGTTTAACAGAGACATTAAAAATTGTTTTTCTTATTTATTAGTTATATTCAATAAAATGGTATTTAAAACAATAGATAAATCAATATAAGACGAGATATAATTTCTATTTTTAACAATTATTTCTCATTTTCATTGGGGACCCAAAATACCAAAAAGTTGACAAAACATGTTAAAAGTTTATGAAAAATATAGTCACTGTTATGGTACATATGTGTCTACCAGTAAGACCTGAAATTATGACCGACAAATAATTTTAATAATTAATTCATAATTATTTACGAAGCTAATGGTGTTTTTTAAAAGTGACTTTCAAGTTCAAATAAAATATAAAAATTAAGTATAAACAACAAAGCTGCAAAGAAATTCATCTCTATTATTACCATTATTATTATTATTTTTTTATTTTATTTATTTACTTTTTTAAATTACATTTATCGATATAAAATTCAAAGTAAAATTAATAAGAGGCTTATATTATTACTTCGCAAGTGGGACTATAGGTTACAGAATGGACTTTGTTTATTGTGAACCAATTAAAAATAGGACTCTGACGTTCTATGGGGTAACATGAGGTCCTTTGAAGGTAGAATATCTTTTCATATAAGGTCTTTGATTGCAGGCAGCGTGGACAACCGAGGCCGTCGTAATCAACCGATTGATTGGAGCTAATTGAAAACACAATCAATTTTAAATTTCATTTTCGCGTCGTTCAAAGGAGATATTGCTTCTTGGGCACCCGTGCGTGGAGATTTGTATGGGACCATCTTGATGCTTTTATGATCTTTCATTCGCTTTGGGAATTTGCGAAGCGATCCATCTTTGACCGAATACCAATCAGATGCCAGATAACAGGAGACTCCGGGTTTAGCTGTCGATAGGCTTCATCATTTTCTTCGTCATCATCGTCTTCATCAGTCGTAATTACAAGTAATTAGCTTCAATAAGCAGCCACATCATTCGTAATATTCTATACTGAGAGGCGAAAGTTAAAGACAAATGTTTTAACTTTTGTCTGCAATCGAAAATCTCAGGAAAAGTTAAAATTAAAACAACTTTAAATTAAACACAGTTAATATTATTAAGTCAATATTTGAATTGATGGATGGTCATTATAATTATGAATAATAAAATTGTACGTAACACGTTTATTACGTAATCAGTGCATGTCAACTGTCTGAGAAGTTGCCAATCCAGAAAGTGTCAAGTAAAATCATATGCATCACTTATATTCTCGACTTTATAAAGAATCCCCAGTGTGAGATAAATGGTCCTAATATGTCCCTTGGTATGCTATGATATCCTCCACGGTCGTGAGGGTTGCACAGCCACAACCCTTTTCTTTGGCAGTACGGATTGTAGGGCTTAGCGATTCAGTTGTATGGTAGACGCTAATAAAGAACACAGCAACAATCACGATCTGATGCTCATAGCTCTGTAGATACAATAATAATAATAATACTTTTTGTTACCAATAATTTTACTAATTTTAATTTAAAAAATGAAATTATAATTAATTTAATTATAAAAAAGTGAAATTATAATCAATTAACTAATAAATAAAAATTAATAACAGACCTGAAATTGTCCTTTACGTTCGGCATGTTTACGACGCGACATCTGTCGTATAGAAGATAAAATAGTTGAATAACCATTCCAACCGCTGTCATTAATTAATTTTGTGAATATTTGCAAATCTGAGAATTACACTAATTTAAGAATTTATTTCATTCTTTAATTTTATCGAATAATATTTTAATAAAAAAATTAATTCTCATTTCAGACAAATAAATAAACATAAATAATTATTTCGAATATGATATTTCTGATGAATATGAAATTCATAGAAGGTGGGATCAATTTAAACGCAGTAGTAATTATGAAATATTTATTATTTTTAATTAATTTATTTTTATTTCAGTTAATTCAAACAAAAATAACGAAAACAAAAACAATTTTAGAGATATTCAAAAATCAGAATGTATTTATTGAATGCAAGACAATGTAAATGTTTATAACATATCGATGACGATGATGATGACGATGACGACGAAGAAGATGATAGTAAAAATATAATTTCTTTTTAAAATGCTAAAATTATGATTTAAAGCCGTCCAATCGGACGAGTTTCTTGCAAGTTCCACGGCAAGTTGTCCCAATGGATGATGGATTGCATTTCTCAATTATAACGCCATCCTTTTACGCTGGAGAGATTTTCCTTCCGAGAAATTCAGGAATTTAATTGGAATTTTGAGCTTTTTACGGGGGCCAAAAAGTTATAAGATTCTGTCGTATTTGAGAAAAATCTGATTCTTTAACCAGATTTGATTGGAAAATATTTTAAAACGTCGAACTTTGCTTGCTTTGGAATGAAAATAAATAAATAAATTAGTTAATTATTAAGGAAATAATATGTAATACGGAAACATTAAAACGATAAATGACAGAAATAAAAAGGAAACAAACAATGAAACCGAATAACTGTCACAAAAATGATATTTATTAAAGCAATTGCAAGGTCTTTGCTGTTGTTGTTGTTGTCGCTGGAAAATTCAAATGTTGGTGTTGTCCTGTTCGTTCAATTGTTTCTGGAAAGGAATCAATTCACGTTCGTGAAGGTTCAACAAGGAGCTGGAATAATTTCTTTCCAACGAATCCGTGACGCCACCGTCTCTCGTCTCGTGGTGGAGTTTGTAGATGACATTCGATGGAGCGTTCAATGGAACGTTCGACGTATCTCTGCCCGCGGTGACATGGGGGACTCGATGCTTGTAGACCATGGGTCTGACTTGGGCCACTGATCTGCTGGCTCTGGCGTTGCTCAAGGACTGAGGATTGTTTAGCGAAGGCTTGAGGATAATGAAATTGTACGGCAAACAATCGAGAAAAGAACTCTGCGGTTTCTCTCTGAGCTGATGAAGCTGTTGAAGCTGTTGCTGCTCTTGGCGACTGTCGTCCATGTGGTCGGCTTCTGCCTTCTTCTGCTCCATCCTGGACAGTACTTCGATGCAAGAGATGCTCAGGTTGTTGTTCTCGGCATCGCTCTGGTAAAAGGCCATTTCTTCATCTTCGAGTTCATCTTGGGTCGTCGAGTCAAAGGTCATTTTGTAGGGCAGGTACTCGTTGTTGTTCGTCTCGATCCTTTGCTTTGAGAAAGCGTTTCCTTCCGTTCCGGTCCAATCCATGTCCTGAGCCAACTCGTAACCGCCTGTGGAATGTTGGTTTGGGTTGAAATCAATCAATCAAACAATCAATCAATCAATCAATCAATCAATCACAGAAATGAATGCTTGTCCCGTTGCTCAAATATCTTCGGGCAACTAAGTGCTCACATCTCCCTTCGCTTGGAAGAACGTTTTACGGATGGTGCAATTATCCAGGTGCAACTAACACCTGCAGTGTCCATTAGCAGGATGGGATTATATCAAATTTTATCCAAACTCCTGTCAGAACAGGAGACAACTAACACTTCAGGTGATGGTAGTCACGTGATATTACTTTTAAAATAAATTTAAAATTTAAAAAAAAACTTGTTAAAAATTATTTAAGAGCATTTTCCATCAGTGGTCGCTAGAGAATCAACGAGTAAAAACATCTAATAAAAATATTTATTAAAATATTTAATAAAAACAAAAACAAACTTAAAACCATCCCTCACAGTTGCTAAATTGTCCACAGCAACAGGATCTCTGGAAAGCTTCCTGGGATTTCGATCTGCGCATGACAGGGTTCGCTTCCGCCTTCGGATGGCAATTACCGGGCGATGATGGGGACTGTCTTCTGCAAGAATTCACTCGAAACAAACAGCAGCAGAGGATCCAGAAAATAAATATGGCGGCCGGAAGTAGTACGACCGGCAGAAGAATCTCCGTCGACATGATGAGATAAAAGCTGAAAAGGGAATTATTTTCCAGACAATTTCGACGTCACAATAAATTGTCATCTCCATCTCGACTCGTTAGGAGTTCTTATTTTCTTTTCAGGAAGCAATAGACAACGTAACTAACACCTGCATCGGCGATGCTCACCTGACGTGATTTTTACCGTGGGAGAAGAAGGTATCCTTATCTTGTACACACCTGTAGATGTTCCAATGCTGGTGATACCTACAGCACATGTCCGTCTCGCCCGGAATGCGGCAGCAGCAGAAATCCAGACCAGGGGAATAGTTGCTGATGGAGCAGATGTGAGTGAAGTGGACGTATTGCTTGGCAGAACATTCGCCGGCGTTCGAAGACTTCAAACCTTTTCCTGGCACTGGTGGGGAAAGGGAAATTGGAAAATTGCGGTTGATGCTGTTGTTGTTGCTTTTGTTGTTCTAACTAGAGTCGTTTTAATTAATTTTCATACCTTAAGAACATGATTTGTGATTGTTGTACGTGTTATTAAAAGATTATCAAATTGATTAACATTTCCCAATCAAGTACATCCAGCAAAATTCTTCAAAAACAAAACAAGCAAATAAAAACCCAAAGGCAAATTCTGTCAACATAATTTCGGCGAATTTTCTGCCAAAATCTCGACTCATTCATCCTCTGAAAGCGACATCTGCAGAGTGTCAAACACCCAAGTCAACGAATTTCACTGCAACACCTCACATGACGTTTGGAATCCTCACAAATTTCTCCGTCTAAGGCAAAGTTTGAAGGCCGTTTAAGTCTTAAGATGACGTGATTGGGTGGTTGACATTGTGATTGATAATTGGCTGGTTGGTGACCTAGTTAGGGTTTTAAAGATCAAAGGTCAAAGAGCAATTTAAAGACTATCGGTGGCAACAAGGAAGTTGCTAAATTTTCATTTTATTAGATGGTGGTTAGTTGTGGTTTTAATAGATTTAAAATAAATACATCTATGTTATAAACAGTTAAATTAATTATGTTATGCTTTTAATAAGTAATTAAATAATAATTATATTATCACCATTATTATTATTATTATTATTATTATTATTATTATTATTATTGTTATTATTATTATAAATAAAAAAATTTATTATCAATATTAAAATTAATTAAACCCAACAATGAATTACTGTAATTATAATAAATTATTAAAATGGACAGTGGACCAAAGCATCAACTGAACATTTGGACCGAGAATCGTTTGCTGATAACCTCAGCTTTATTTATCACGACACTTCCTGTTGACACCAGCCAATGGGATTTTTGCGAATTTTCAATTTAATTCAACAAAATCTAATTCAAGAACTTTTCAATTTATTCGGATTTTTTTCTTTGTTAAATTAATTTATTAATGATTTTCCAGGAATATTTTACATTTGTTCAAATATTGTTTAATATAATATTGAGGTAATATTGTAATATTTTAACTATCGAATCAAATAGACAAAACTAAAGTATTATTTACATGCAAAAAATGCACATTGTCTCCAAAACTGTTTCTTTCATTTCCACAATCATCATCATCACCAAAGTCATAATCATCATCATCACCAAAACCATAATCGTCATCATCACTGTCATAGCCATCGTCACCATTATTCCGGCATCCTTCATCATCAGCATTGATCGCAGACATTAAGAATGCAAGTGGGAAGCAGCAAATTTGTTTAATCGTTTTATTATGCGACATCACGACCTCACGGAGGTACACCAAAGAACTGCAAACACCAGAGAACTGAAACAGAAAAAGAGCCGAAAGCACCCTAGAACTAAAAACGTGAACCGAGCGATAATACAACATTTCAACGTCGTATCACGTCGTTGGACTTGGAAAAATAAATAAAGAAAAACATAGAACTGAAAATTCATCGAGTTGAATTTCTCCTCTAAAATCGCTCACAGGAAACGAATAACCAAATGCACGTGGTTGAGTTAAATATTCACGAAGCGAACCTGTTCCTTGGCAGGTCTTGACTTGATCCTCGGTGCATGATGCATCTGAATGCATGTGAATTGATGCAGTGAATTAATCCATCCGAATGCAGGTGCATTGTTGCAGTGAATTGAATTTTAACCGAACGGAAGATTTGTTCGGAAGATAATTTTAAGGACTTAATAATAATTTTAATATTCTTTATTTTTAACAATTTAACAATTTTAAATAGTATGTAATTATTAATTGATGGAAAAAGAACATAAATAAAACGCTTACAACCCTAACCCTAATCATTACCATCACCATCATCAACATCGTCATCATTATCATCATCTCACCTGAGAGAATCTTGGAGTTGCTGAAGAGTAGGGTTATGATGACGATGACGATGGTGATGATGACGGTGACATTAACGGAGATGGATGACATTTTAAATTCCATTCATTCACGTCTTCTAATGAATTCTTTTTTCCGTCTATAAATAATTTTAAATATTTTGAAAGAAAATATTTTTAAATAAAAATAAATTGTTTTTAATGGTTAAAATAAAACTTATTAAGGTAAATAAAAATAATCATATTATTTATGATACGTTATTCTGTAATTACGTAACAAATACATTCAATTATTTTTATTATATATTACATGTAATAATATTATTATATTATTTATTATTATTAACATTATATAATATTATAACAATCATCATCATCATGTCTATTGTAAATTCTCGTGAACATTGTCAACTATAATAATATCTAAATAATATTAATAATAATAATAACTATTATTAATATCTTTGGCAACCGCCACTTTCTTGAACGAGGCATAATTAAAATAAATTATACTTGGAACGAAATTTAATTATGACTTTGTAATGAATTATCTGCAAATTGTTTGCAATTATTTTGCTTTTCGTTCTAATTTGCTGAAATCCAGTCCTGCCAATCAAATGTCACGTGACTTTTAAACATTTTTCCGTCCAGCTTCAAGTGTCGAAGACATGAAGACCACTTGAAGGACTAAAAAAAAGTTATTTTTATTTCTTTTATTTATTTTCGTTTATAAATAAATTTAAAATAGTTTTTAAAAAAATATTTGAAATCAATATTTAAAAAAAAAAAATGTTTAAAATTCTTGTTGGAAATGACAGGTGCTTGATGGTTTTCTAAAATTGAACTAATAATTATTTTAAAAAGAAAACTATTATTAACTTAATATTAGTAAAACTATTTAACTTTTTAATAATATAATAAATAATATTTACGCCGAATAATATTTATGAATAATAATAATAATAGCAAGAATAAAAAATAATAGCAACATTAATTATTTAATTACAAAGTACGATATTAATTTTATTAATTAGGGAAATGCGTAATAATATTTTCTTCTATTCATTGGACGTCATCAATCCTTCATTCCTTCATTGTTTGCGTCACGGAAGTGATCTTTCATTCAATCAATCATGTTGCGCAACAAAAAGAAGTTGCGCAGAAGTTGAATCAGATATTATCAAAAGTATTTTATGATAAAATTATATTTTATAACAAAAATATTATATTATTTATATAATTTTGATAAATTATTAGTTAATTATAATATTTGCGATGTAAATGTTTAAAAAATGTTGTAATGGAATAATTTATTACGTAACATTTTAAATTTAATTCCAAGCTTTGTTCTTAAATTTTGAATCTTTTTGGAAAATGTGAGTGAAGTTTAAATTGCTTCCATATTTGCAAAGAGTGGGATTATAAATATTTAAATTTGATTATAAATATTTAAATATTTTGGATAAAATCAGATTAAAAAGTTTTTAAATAAACATATTAATGTTAAAAATGTTTTTGAATAATATTAACTAAACTGAGTAAATATTTTTATTTATTAAAACATTTCATCAGAAAAAATTTTAAAAAATAATAATAAGTAATATTTAAGCCTTTTAATTAATGTAAAGATCAATATAATAATAAAAATATATAAATAATAATTTGGTAATAAAAATGATTTACATTCAAATTTTTTTACAAGTAGCACTGCATCACAACAACACCATCTCTTCTCACAAACGTCTGAATTCCTTTAAAGCATAATAAAACGCATAATAAATTCATAATATTTTAAAATTTCAAGTAACCGGCAAAATACCGTGACAGCACTTTATGTTCGAGGATGTCAAAGAATAGAAGCGATTTA
>CM067531.1:2960000-2962500 GCA_034509925.1 Hirudinaria manillensis | reverse complement strand
AAAGTTTTTAATTTTAGACTCCACAAGGTTTTGTGTTTTCCTAACATTTTCAATTAAATTGGGAAAACTTTGTGATTTTATTTTTAAAATGAAATTTAAATTCGATTTTCTGATAAACATATTATAAACAGTATTATAAATAAAATAATCATTTGATTATTAACAATTATTCATTTCAAATACTATAAATTTATAATAAACATAAATACAAATATGAATGATAATTAGCTATATTGTTTTATGTAAATAAATATAACGGTAAATAACATTAATAATAATAATAATAATATTAAATTAATTAGTAAATAATTATTGTAATTATAAATGTTATTGTTGTTATTATAATAATGCTAATTGACGCTAATTATATTTTAATTAATATATTATAATATTATATTTTATTTATTTTATGCATTATATACATTACATTACATTACAATAACAACAATAATAAATAAGTCCCTCTTCACCATCGCTGTCATAATAAGAGGTGCTATTTTATCGCCAGGTTCCGGTTAGTGGAGCAGGGAAGACCAGTGCGGAGGGGAGCGGACCGGACAGGAGTAGGTGATGATATTCCGGCGTAGGGTACTTCGGATGGAGAGGCCAATAAATCGGCCAAAGACATCCCTCCATTATTTCGGAGGACTTGGGACGTTGTTTTAAATCACAGACGATCCTCTGGGGGTCTTCAGGACCGGCAACCAATCAGTAACTTCATCGGATACCACGTGATTTAAAAGGTCCACGTGACCGACTGCGTCACGTGACGAGAATCGAAAGCCTTACATGAGCGAATAAAATGAGGGTGGATTAAATGCAGTGGCCGAGCAGATTACCGTCCGATGACGTCACTCTGTTGCCATGGAGATTCCCAGACCACCCTTCACTGACCTTCAACTTTACTGCTGTTAGAGAACTTCATGAATATCAATTAGTTTAAGTTCGAATTAGAAAATGATAATAACTAATATTAATTAACATAATTAATGTTAATGAACCATCTTAGTTAAGGTAATTAATTATAATTAATAATATTAAATAAGATAAATAATAATAATGAATAATCTTAGTGGATATTAAGATGATTGGCATGAAATTGAAGAGGCATTTTTGGCTCTAAATTATACAATAAAAAATTTGTCGATTATTTTTTATTTTGAAAGAAAATAAGAAAAAAACTAAAGATGAAATTATGATTAATAAAAATTATAACCTTCCTCCAAATTCAGAAACGAATAATTTTTTAAAAATAATTAATGGCAAATAAACTACTCCCATTTTTATGAATGAGATATAGGAACAAAGGATCGAAATGAATGAATGAATGAATGAATGAATGAATGAATGAATCTAATTCAATCAACAGGAAGTGACGTCACACGATCACCGTCGACCAATGAGCGTCATTCTTTTAAACCGGGCTGCCATAAATAATCCTCACTTTAATTCACGCCTTTCGTGACTCTGGTCGCTATGACAACGACGTTTTCCCGCCAAAAAATCAGCAGGCACAATTCCTTTTGACGTAAGATTGCCCACTACCAAAGATATTTCATCGTCGGTTCAAAATGTATGACATTTTTACAACAAAATCAAAAAAAAAACTCTCGAAATTATTTGCGAATTTATTTATTTATTTATTTAATTAATTATTTATTGTTCTGAAATAATTAAGAGTCACCAATTGCAACAAAATCACCTAGAAATTAAACGATGAAGGTGTATTTTTGTTTCAAAAACAAGAACCACAAAAACATTTCAAATTCAAAACCGGGAAGCCTCCCCCTCTTCCCTCGAGAACAAATAAACAGCTGCAGGTGTGACCAGGTGCACAGGTGTGACAGGTATTTCGTACCTAACGAAGGGTTTTAAGCCCAAAACCAGGTGTAGCTCTAATAAATCAAGTAGAAAATACGCGGTGGCGTCGGTACGTGATGAGGTATCATTGGTCAATGAGGTATTATTGGTCAATGAGGTATCATTGGTCAATGAGGTATTACTGGACAATGAGGTATCATTGGTCAATGAGGTATTACTGGTCAATGAGGTATCATTGGTCAATGAGGTATTACTGGTCAATGAGGTATCATTGGTCAATGAGGTATTACTGGTCAATGAGGTATCATTGGTCAATGAGGTATTACTGGTCAATGAGGTATTATTGGTCAATGAGGTATCATTGGTCAATGAGGTATTACTGGTCAATGAGGTATTATTGGTCAATGAGGTATCATTGGTCAATGAGGTATTACTGGTCAATGAGGTATTACTGGTCAATGAGGTATTATTGGTCAATGAGGTATCATTGGTCAATGAGGTATTACTGGTCAATGAGGTATTATTGGTCAATGAGGTATTATTGGTCAATGAGGTATCATTGGTCAATGAGGTATTACTGGTCAATGAGGCTTTCAAGAGAAAGTGGAAAACGTTCTTTGTTAAAGATTTGGTTCATTTGCAACAATTTCGACGCTTAATGGACTTATTAACATATTAA